>PVIY010022700.1:0-40410 GCA_004026745.1 Myrmecophaga tridactyla | reverse complement strand
ATTCCTCATGCATTACACTAAAATACTATCAAAATGAATAACTGAATTAAATATTTAAATGCAAGAAATATAACTTTAAAGTAAGAGATCATGGGAGATATGCTATAATCTTGTGGTTACAAAGGCCTAACTAGATATGAATACCAGTATTTTTAAACACTTTAAAAAAAATCGCTCTGTGGTGAAAATGATCCCCCCCTAAATGTCTATGACTCAACTGACAAAATGGGAAAAATATATTTGGAGCTCTTGTATTAGTTTGGGTTCTCTAGAGAAACAGAATCAATAGGGAACACTCGCAAATATAAAATTTGTAAAAGTGTCTCACGTGACCGTGGGAACGCAGAGTCCAAAATCCTCAGGGCAGGATGTGAAGCTGATGATTCCGATGGAGGGTCTGGATGAACTCCACAGGAGAGACTCACCAGCCAAAGCAGAAAGAGAGCCTGATTTTTCTGAATCCTCCTTAAAAAGCTTCCAGTGATTAGACTGAGCATCACTCATTGCAGAAGACACTGTCCTTGGCTGATTACAAATGGAATCAGCTGTGGATGCAGCTGACATGATCGTGATCTAATTCTATGAAATGTCCTCATTGCAACAGACAGTCCAGCACTTGCCCAACCAGACAAACAGGTACCATCACTTGGTCAAGTTGACACATGAAGCTGACCATGACAGCTCTTATTACAGATAAAATTACTTATACTAATCAATAATCAACCCAATTGGAAAATGGAAATTAATAGGAATATATAGATCACAGAAAAAGAAATAAAAATGGATTTTAAATCTACCAAAATTTAAAACCCTACTTCACAGAAAGTTAATGAATATTCAAACCAAAAGATTCTATTTTTCACCTATTAGAATGGCAAAGTAGTAAAAGTTTGATAAGATTCTGTCCTGTGTCTTCATATAGGCCCACTCTTGCACTGTTTGTGACAGCATAAGAAGGAAGGAAAGAATGCTTGCCTGCCATGCCAGAGGACCCGGGTTCGGTTCCTGGTGCCTGCCCATGTAAAATAAAAAAATAAAAAATAAAAAAAAGTTTACAAAAAACAGAAGGAAAGAAAGAAGGGAGGGAGGGAGGGAAAAGCATGAAGGGAGGAAGAGAGGAAGAGGGGTAGATAGAGGGGGAAGGGGAGACAGGGAAGGGAGAGAGGTGTGAGAAAGGAAAGGAAAGCAAAAGAAGGAAGGAAGGATGGAAGAAGCAAAGCACAGAATAATATGTAGGATGTGCTATTTGTGAATTTGTGAAATACAGGGTAAAGTGATATATTTAAACCATCAGTTTAATGCATAGGCTATCTCTGGAAGCAGCCAAGACATAACATGTTTTGCCTCTGGGGAGGAAGACGTGGGTGGTTTTGGGAAGGAGTGGAAGCATAAGACCTTGTACATATGTTTTTTTGAAATACTTGAATTTTATACCCTGTAAATGTCTTTCTCATCAAAAACAACATGGCGGAGTAAGGAGGAGTGGAATTTAGTTAGTCTTCTAAGGAAGCTAGTAAATAGAAAGAAACCATCTGGAACAACTGTTGGGGGACTTCTGTGACCAGACACACATCATGAACCAATCTGTAATGGGTGGGAAGGGCCTAGATCACAGCACAGAACTATAAGTAAAGTCTTCTAAACTGTGGAGACTTGTACCCCTCCCCCACTGCCATGGCAGGCTGTCTTAGAAACACTTCCCCATGGGAAAAAGAAGCAGCCCGTACTAGGGGCAAGGCAAAGGGAGCTCAAGAGAGCTCCATTTGTGGATTTAGTTAAATTCAAGCTAGTGGATACAAGCTCTGAGCACAGATAAGCTCAGAGTCACCACAAATGGAACACAAAGTCTTTCCTGGCAGAGAGGAGTTGGGGCTGATAGAAAGAAAAAAAAAATGCAGAAGCTTTGGGAGTCAGCTGAGCCCAGAATACTGGAAAATCTCTCCAATCAAAGGAAATAGATGAGCAGAATGGATTAAAAAGTAGAACCTATCTGTATTCTGTCTACAAGGGACTCACTTTTGAGCCAAGAACAAAAATAGGTTGAAAGTGAAAGGTTGGCAAAAGAGCAAGAAAGCAATGAAAAGAGACAAAAAAGGATACTATGACAAAGAAGGATCTGCTTATTAATGAAAGGGACAATTTATCAAGAAGACGTAACACTCATAAATATTTATGTACCATGATAGAGTGCCCCAAAATGTGTGAGACAAATACTGACAGCACTGAAGGGAGAAGTAGATACCTGTACTGTACAACCTGTACAAAAATAGTTGGAGGCTTTAATATACCACTCTAATCAATGGATGGAACATTTAGACAGAGGATCAATAAGGAAACAAAGATTTTGAATAGAATGATAAATGAAATAGACTTAACAGACATTTACAGAATATTACACCCCACAGCAACAGGATACACATTTTTCTCAAGTCCTCATGGATCATTCTCTGGGATAGACCATGTATTGGATCACAAAGCAAGTCTGAAATTTAAAAAGATTAAATTTATAAAAAACACTTTCTCAGATAGTAATTGTATGAAGTTGGAAATCAATAACATGTAGAAGGCTGGAAAATGCTCAGATGTATGGATGCTGAACAATGCACTCTTAATGAGTGCATCAAGGAAGGAAGTATAAGATACATCATTAAATATCTTAAGGCAAATGAAAATGAGAACACAATGTATCAAAACTTAAAGGATGCAAGGCAGTGCTGATAAGGAAATTTGTTTCCCTAAACACCTATATTTAAAAAGAAGAAAGAGCAAAAATTGAGGAATTAACTGCTCACCTGGAGGAACTAGAGGAAGAACAGCAAATTATCCCCAAAGCAAACAGAAGGAAAGAAATAGCAAATATTAGAACAGAAATAAATGAAATTCAGTATATGAAAACAATAGAGAAATTCAACAAAACCAGAAATTGGTGCTTTGAGAAAATCAATAAAATCAATGGACCTTTAGCTAGGCTGACAGAAAAAGAGAAAGGATGCAAATAAATAAAATCAGAAATGGGACAGGGAGGCATAACAACTGACCCTGCAGAAATAAAAGAGATAATGAGCAGATATTATGAGCAACTATATGCTAACAAACTGGACAACTTAGATAAAATGGACAGTTCCTAGAAAAGCATGAACAACCAACACTGACTCAAGAAGCAATAGAAGACCTCAACAAACCAATCATAAGAAAAGAGATTGAATAAGTTCTCAAAAAACTCCCAACAAAGAAAAGCACAGAACCAGATGGCTTCACATGTAAATTCTCCCAAGCATTCAAGAAAGAATTAGTACCAAACCTGCTCAAACTCTTCCAAAAAAAAATTGAAAAGGAGGGAAAGCTACACAAATCATTCTATGAAGCCAAAACCACCCTAATACCAAAGCCAGACAAAAATACTCCAAGAAAAGAAAATTTCAGACCAGTCTCTTTAATGAATATACATGGAAAAATCCTTAATAGGAATCAGTTCCAGTGGCACATTAAAAGAAATGTACAACGTGACCAAGTGGGTTTTATTCCAGGTATGCAAGGCTTGTTCAAAACAAGAAAATCAATTAATGTGTAATACATCACATCAATAAATCAAAGCAGAGAAACCACATTATCATCTCAATTGATGCAGAAAAAGGCATTGGACAAAATTCAACATCCTTTCCTGATGAAAACACTTCAAAAGATAGGCTAGGAGAAAACTTACTCAATATGATAAAGGGAATATGTAAAAAACCCACTGCTAACATCATATTGAATGGGGAAAGACTGAAAGCTTTCCCTCTAAGTTCAGGAACAAGACAGTGATGCTCAGTGTCACCACTGCTATTCAGCGTTGCGCTGGAAATTCTAGTCAGAGCAATCAGACTAGGAAAAGAAATAAAAACATCCAAACTGGAAAGGCAGAAGTAAAACTCTAGCTCTTTGCAGATGATATGAAGAAAACCTGGAAAATTTACAGTAGAGCTACTAGAGGTAATAAATGAGTACAGCAAAATGGCAGTATACAAAATCAACATGCAAAAATTAGTACTGTTTCTATACAACAGCAATGAGCAATCTAAGGAAGAACTCAAGGAAAAAAAATCCCTTTACACTAGCAACCAAAAAAAATAGGAATAAATATAACAAAGGACATAAAACTGTACACAGAAAACTAAACGAAACTGCTGAGAGAAGTCAAGGAAGACCTAAATAGATGGAAGGGCATACCATGTTCATGGATTTGAAGACTAAATATAGTTAAGATGTTAATTCTACCCAAATTGATTTTTAGATTCAAAGCATTACTAAAAAAAATTCCCAACAACTTAACTTTGTGGAAATAGAAAAAAACATTAATCAAAGGGAAAAGTACCCGGAAGAGCTAAAAGTTTCTTGAGAAAGAATGAAGGGGGGGTTCTCACACTATCTGACTTTAAAAAGTATACTACAATGCTACAGTAGTCAAAAAAGCATGGTACTGATATAAGGATAGCTATATTGATCAAAGGAATCAAATTGAGTGTTCAGAAATAAACTTTCTCATCTATGGACAGTTATCTTGATAAAGACATCAAGTCAACTTAACTTGGAGAGAGCAATGTTTTTAACGAATGGTGTTCAGAGAACTAGATATCCATCTCCAAAAAGATGAGAGAAGACACCTATCTCACACCTTATACAAAAAAAAAACTCAGAATGCATCAAAGACATTAAACATTGGAGCTAAGCCCATAAAACTTTTAGAATCTTGTGATAGGAGGTGGTTTCCTAGATCTTACACCCAAAGTGCAAGCAATGAAAGAAGAATAGATAAATGGGAATTTGAATACTTTTGCATGCCAAAGGACTTTTCAATAAAATAAAAAGGCAGCCTATGCAATGGGAGACAATATTGGAAACTGCATATCAGAAAAAGGTTTAATATCCACCATATGTGGGCAGTGCGATGGTGGCTCAGTAGCAGAATTCTCACCTGCTATGCCTGAGACCCGGGTTTGATTCATGGTACCTGCCCATGTAAAAAAAAATCAATATCCAGAATATATAAAAAGATCCTACAACCTAACAAGAAAAAGACCAATAACCCACTTAAAAATGTACAAAAGACAGGGCCAGACCCTTTTCTGAAGAAGTAGCTCAAAAACATGTGGAAAGCTATTACAGAAATGCAAATCAAAACCACAGTGAAATATTATTTGGCACCTCCTAGAAAGGCCATGATAAAAAAAAAAGCAAACTGCACATGCTAGAGAAGATGTGGAGGAAGAGGCACACTTATTCACTGCTGTTGGAAATATAGAAAGGTGCAACCACTCTGGAAGGCAATTTAGTGGTTCCTCAGGAAGCGAAGTATAGAATTGCTGTATGATCCAGCAATCCCATTACTAGATATATATTCAGAGAAACTGAATGCAGGGACATGAATGGACATTTGTACAGTGATGTTTATAGCAGCATTATTCATAATTGCCAAAAGATGGACCGTCCAAATGTCTGTCAATGGACAAGTGGATAAACTATTATATATACACGATGGAATATTACGCAGCTGCAAGACAGAATAAAGTCATCACACATGTTAACAACATGGATGAAACTTGAGGACATTATATTGAGTGAAATTAGCCAGAAACAAAAGGACAAATTCTGTATGGTCTCACTAAAATGAACTAACTATGATGAGTGAACACTGAGAGTTAAAGTTAAGAACACAGATTATCAAGAGATAGAGGGTAGATTGGGCTCTTGATTCTGAAGGTGTACAAAACGTTCAACTGGGTTGATTGTAATGACCCAGAAATGGATAGCACAATACTATCTGATGGAAGCACAAAACTGTAAGTATCATGAAAAAATCTGAGTGTGAGTATGGTTGTGGTGATGAATGCATAACTATGTGATTATACTGGGAGCCATTGATGGTTCAATTAGGATGTATTGTATAGTGTGGTTAGAATAAAACCGTTTAAAAAATGAACAAGGGATTTCTGGGAAGATGGCTGAACAGAGTAGCTCGAGATTAGTCTTACTCCACAGAAAAGTTAAAGAAGGGACAGGAGGGTGACTGAGGCAGTGATTCAGGAGTGCAGCTGATCTGGGAGAGCCTTCAGCACTACATGGGGCAGTCCTGGTTGCAGAGGCTGAGGAACTGAGAGTCAGAAAGCTGGAGTCTGGCGCAGAGGCACGGAGCTTCAGAGCCCGTGGGAGAGCATGGGTGGGAGCCCGGGACTAGGAAGTAAGCCAGGTCACATTCATTGGGCATGCTACCCTCACCAGCACAGACCCACAATCAGCGACTTGCCCCACACCCCATGCAATCAAACCCTCTCATCCACTTCTCATTCCCCATGCTCCAGGTGCCCCCACCCTACCAGTCCCCAGTGCATGCACCTACCTCAAACCCCCACCCCAAGTGCAGCCCAACCCACCTCTCCTGCAGACCTCCTGAGCACTAGCTCCCCCTCCCTGTTCCCAAAGGCTGTTGCCAGTGCATAAAGGCTGTGGGCACTAACCTCCATACCTAGGTTACCCTTTCCCCCCTGCCCAAAGTATTGCACAGCCTCACTTCCCCCCGCCCCCTGAGCTCTGAGCATCCATTTACGGCACTCCCAGGTCCACGTATAGCAGTCCTACAACCGCTCATGCGCACAGCCCTCAGCCTCACTTCCCAGCTCTGAGAAAGTGCCGACCTGCGCAGCCCAGTCACATCTGCCTCCAATCCATGAAGGCATAACGTCAACTTGATGCCACACATGTACACAAAGGGCCCTGTACCTTAGACTAGCACACACCAGGGTTACAACTCCCAGACTGGTGCACCCACGCATCTACATCCTCCCTGGCTGCTGGGCACCCATGTTTACAAGCATAAGTCTAACATCCCCAATCTGTACCTATAACTGCCCTGAAACAAATTACTGCACTGAGTGCCCCACCCCGTACCCTGCTCCCTGCTGTACAACCATCCCATGAACACAACGCCCTAGACTACTGAAAGAAATCAACTCCCAAAGTAAATCAATCAAGAAATTTACATGCCACAAAGACAGTAGAAGATCACTAAGCATATCACAATGCAGACAGACATAGCCCTGCCTAACGACCAAATTAAAACACCAGAAGAGATACAGACAGTGGAACAACTAATCAAAGATATTCATATAACTCTACTTAATGAAATGAATGGGATAACAAATGACATAAAGGAGATTAAGAAGATAGTAGAAGACCATAAAGAGGAATTTGAAAGAATAAATAGAAAAATAGCAGATATTACAGAGATTAAAGACTCTGTTGACGAAATAAAAAACATACTAGAGGCACACAACACCAGATTTGAAGAGACAGAAGAAAGAATAAGTGATATAGAGGACAGGGTAATTGACTTCGAAGACTCAAAACAGCAAATGACCAAAAAATGGAAAAAAATGAATGGGAATTCAGGGAAATGATAGACAAAACAAAGCACACAAATATAAGAATCATTGGTGTCCCAGAAGGAGAAGAGAGGAGGAAAGGGCTAGGAAGAATTGTTGAGGATATAATGGGAGGAAACTTTCCAATCCTCATAAAGTATACAAATAAAAGAAGTAAATAAATATACAAGTAAAAGAATCCCAACAAACTCCAAACAGAATAAATCCAAATAGGTCTTCTCCAAGGCACATACTAATCAGTATATCTAATGTTGAAGAGAAGCAGAAAATCCTGAAAGCAGCAAGGGAAAAACAATCTACTACATACAAGGGAAACCAAATAAGACTGAGTTCAGACTACTCAACTAGCACCCTGGAAGGAAGAAGGCAGTGGTATGATATATTTAAGATCCTGAAAGAGAAAGACTTCCAGCCAAGAATTTTGTACCCAGACAAATTGTCCTTCAAAACTGAGGGAGATAATACTGGGGATGTAGAGATACATAGAAGCTAGAGATGGGTGAACCGTTAGCTAATGAGGTTGAACTCCAATGTTAGGGAATAGGTAGAAGCGAAGTTGATTGACTAGTGGGTCTAGAAGTAATATTACCATATTGAAGATGAACAAGATTGTAAGGGGTTGTATAGACCTATGTGTGTCCCACTGACTCACACTAGAATTATGAATGAGTTCTTGTAAGAATTACTTCAAAGATATGATTCTTGTATAGAGTGTTTAAGCCCAGGGTACAGGGGGGAAACTGCTATTGCATGCTATGAGCTATGTTCAAAAGGAAGCCATCAGCACTACCACAACAACAGCAGAGGTTAATAATGGGGTGTGAGACAAGAGTTAAGAGAAGGTTTAGATTTCCTATTTGGTGAGGTTGTGTTTATTGATTTTCTGTCTCTTGGGAACAATGAAATTATCTAAAATTGAGAATGTTGCTAGACTGTGGACTTTGGGCCATCTACATGATGCCCGATGAATGCAGGTGGCTGAAGGATGCACTGACAGAGAAGTAGAATGGCTAACGATGGTCTATACTTATGAACGAAGGTTGTGCTGCTACAGAAAGGAATACATCATGAGGCATGCAACAATGTGAATGAACATGTGAAACATTTGGTGAGACAAAATAAGCCAGAAACATAAAAACAGCAATGGTATGGTCACCTTTAGAAAATGCTTTATAAGAAAACAGGGGCCTAGATTGTGAGCTTTTAGAGCAGACACATTAAGTCCGGAGTGGTGATTATTATTTCTGAATTTTGAGAGGCTGTTTTATATATATAACCTGATATTTAGAGATAAGAACGAAGCCAAACAGGTTGGGGTTAAAGTAATTCAGAACATAGGTAAGGAAAATAGTGCCTATATATTAGAACCACACATACTCTTTGAGACCAATGGAAGAAAGGTTTATTTGATCTGGAACTGAAATTTTCTGTAGTGCATAATCTAATTCAACCTATCTGTATAGCTTATTTGAACATGTGAAACACAGAGAGCACAGAATGAGAAAGAGGTCCTTTAATCCTGTATAGATTATTGTAATGCTTGGAAAATCCTAGAGTATATTAACCACGCAATCAAGAAGTATTGGCAAAGTCCCTTGAGGGAGGGGAGGACTATAGAACTATTAAACCTTATCATCAGGGAATCCCCTGATACTGTGTCAAATTTTAGGGACACCCAAATCAATAAGCCATGCCCTTGATCATAAGATTTACTCTTGTGAAGCTTATATAGGTAGCGGAGAAGCTTAAACTACCTATAGGCATGCCTAAGAGCTACTTCTGGAGGACCTCTGTTGTTGCTCAGATGTGGCCTCAGTCTCTCTAAGCCCAACTCTGCAAGTGAAATCATTGCCCTCTCCCCTATGTGGGACATGACATCCAGGGGTGAAAGTCTCCCTGGTGATGTGGGAGAGGACTCCCAAGGATGAATCCAGACCTGACACCATGGGATCAAGAATTACATCCTGACCAAATGGTGGAAAAGAAGTGTAATAAAGTATCAGTGGCAGAGAGAGTTCAAATAGAGTTGAGAGTCTACTCTGGAGGTTGCTCTTACACAAGCTTCAGGTATACCTTGCTACCTATCATAACCTGCCAACCCCAACCAGGACCATTCCAGCCAATCCTAAAGAATACCTAGGACAATACATTAGATTCCACAAGGGTTCCAGGCACTAGAGTAACTTGCCAGAAAGTTACTACAACCTCCAAATGGGTCCCTGGTCCAGACATGTCCTGAAACCTAGCCCAGCCTCTCTAGAACATCAGGCATTTCCATCTCCCTACCCCATATTAGCGACAGATGCTTCCAATATCAAAGATTTAGAATTGCCATAGCCCAAACACCCCTAAAGAGAGGCATGGAAAGATCAAAGGTGATGGTAGAGTTATACACAGAAGATAGGATTTAACAAATGAATATGAACGCTGAATCATTAAATTGATATCTCTTTTAGTCTCCAGTATTTTAGAGCAGCTAGAAGTAAAAACCTAAACTTGTGAAATTGTAACCCAGGTCAAAGTCTGAAATATGTTCTACAACTAATTGTGTGGTGCTGTGCTTGGAAATTTATAACTTTTTTAAAATATATGTTATTCACAAAAAAAGAGGGGAAAAGTCAATTGTGATGATGATTAAAAAGTCTTTAAGCCCTCGAACCGCCTATATTCTGGAGCAGCTAGAAGGAAAAATATGAGAGGATCATATGGTAGCCCATGACAGACTTTGGGATCTATCCTGTAACCACTTTTTGAAGAGTGTTTTGTAAACTATTGCTTTTTTATTTCTTTGCTTTGTATATATGTTATACTATACAATAAAAAAGTTTAAAAATTTTTATATGGAAGGGTAAGGAACACTGAATAGTTAAAGCCATCTTGAGAAAAGAATCATGAAGTTGGAGGACTCACACTTCCGCATCTTAAAACTTATTACAAAGCCACAGTTATCAAAACAGCATGGTACTGGTGCTAGAATGACACAGAGACAAAATGGAATAGAATCTAGGGCTCAGAAATCAACCCTCACATTTATGGCCAAGTAATATTTGACAAAGTAGAAAAGAACATTCAATTGGGAAAGAACAGCCTTCTCAACAAATTGCATAGCTCATTCCATACACAAAAATCAACTTAAAATGGATGAAAGACCTTAATATACATGTTTGAACTGTCAAACCTATATAATAAAAATCTAGGGAAGCATCTTTAGGACCTTATGTTAAGCAGTGATTTCTTAGATTTTACACCAAAAGCATAAACAATGAAAGAAAAAATTAGATAACTAGGACCTCATCAAAATTTAAAACTTTTAGTCCTCAAAGGATGTTGTCATGAAAGTAAAGCAACAAGCTACTCAATGGGGGAAAATATTTGGAAACCACATGTCTGATAAAGGATTAATATCCAGAATATATGAAGAGATCCTTCAACTTAACAATAAAAAGACAGAAAACTTAATTTTAAAATAGGCAAAAGACTTGAATAGGCATCTCTGAAGAAGATATAACAAATGGCCAGAAAGCACGTGAAAAGATGCACAACATCATTTGCCATCAGGAAAATGCAAATCTAAACCACAATGGAATATCACTTCAAACCATTAGAATGGATGCTGTTCAAACAAGCAAACAAACAAGCAAAAAACAAATAATCTGAATGTATTTAAAAGGAAAATGTTAAATTGTATATATGGTAACGGAACAAATTTTGTTTTTAACCCATGAGACTACATTATACAAACAGTCAACACTATGTTAAACCACGGACTTTCATTTGTGTACTATTATAAAAATATGCTCTCATAAATAGTAATAAATGTTCTATACCAGTGCAAAAAAATAAAAATAAAAAAAAGTGCTGGAGAAGATGTGGAGAGGGATATAGCTGTTCACCTTTGGTAGAAAAATAGAACAGTGCAGCCCCTCTGGAAGGCAGTGTGTAGCTCCGCAGTAGCCATATGATTCTACCACCCCATTATTTGGATGAACAAGTGAATGTACCTTGAAGACATTATGTTAAGTGAAATAAGTCAGAAATGAAAGGACAAATATTGTAAGTCCTCACTAGTAAAAACTAACTGTAATGAGCAAATGCTGAGTATTGAGTTCCACAGCAGTTTAGTGAGGATAGAATGTGGGCAGAGATTGGGCAATCAATGATTAAGGAGTACAAAATGTTCAATAAGGCTTGTTTTAAAGGTTCCTAGATTGTAAGCTTTTACACCAGTCATATCTATTCCTGAGTTTTAACTGTTATTTCTAAATTCTAAGATACTAAGCTCTTTGGGTATATGCTGGTAGTTCCTTGGAACTTCGGATATATGTGTGACACCTGAGACTCAGAGTTACGGTTCTACAGCTCTGAAAGTCAGCATTAGTCCATACAGCAGCAGTTTAAAAAGCTGAAAAAAAGGTCAGACTTCAATTAGATATATGAATTAAATGAACTTATTTAGGACTAAGGTAAATTAGAATACAGAGTAATGGATTATATTTACTGTAGTTTAAAACCTCAATATCTGCGTGAGATCAAAGGAAGATATGTTTATTTGGTACAAAATTTTCATTTTCTGCAGCACAGTATCTAATATAACCTGTGTGGTCAGTTTATTTAAACAATATAATTACATGGAATCTGGAATAGGAAATGAGATCTTTTATTCTGTACTGGTTAAAGTAATATCTTGATACATCCCAGAGTATTTGGGGCAGAAAATTAAAAATTAAAGTATTTGAAAAGTTCCCTTGAGGGACTGGAGAAAATGTGGAAATATCAAACTTTTCCACCTCAGGTAATCCTTATATTCTCACAAGCATTTGTACTCCCAATTTTGTAAGTCAAAGTCTGCTCTAATGAATCTTATTCCTGCAAAGGAGAAGCTAGGCTTACTTATAAATATGCCTTGGAGTCACCCATAGAGAACCTCTCTTGTTGCTCAGATGTGACCTGTCTCAGTCAACTCTGCGCATAAACTCACTATCCTTCCTCCTACCTGGGACATGACTCCCAGGGAGGTAAATCTCCTTGACGATGTGAGACCTGACTGCCAGGGCTGAGCCTGACCCTGGCATCCTGGGATTGAGAAAGTCTTCCTGACCAAAAGGGGGGAAAGATATGAGACACAACACAGTTTCAGTGGCTAAGAGATTCCAAACAGAGTTGAGAATTCATTCTGGAGGTTTTCCTTCTGTAGAATATAGATAGTGCTTTTTAGTTTCTAGTATATTAGAAAAGCCAGAATGAAAGCCCTGAAACTGTTGAATTCAGTATATTGGATTCTTGATGTTGATTGTTTAACTATATAGCATTTATCATGTGACCACGTGATTGTGGAAACCTTGTGACTGGCTACTTCCTTTATCCAGTGTATGGCCAGATGAGTAATAAGATAAAGACAAAATAAATAAATAATAGCGGGGATAAGGAGTGTGGGATATTTGGGGGTGCTTTTCAAATTTTTTTTTTTCTTAAGAGTAAAGAAAATGTTCTAAAATAGATTGTGGGTATGAATGCACAACTATAGGATGATACTGTGAGCCAGATACTTTGGATGGAAATGACATTATAGGGAATTGAGTCTCAGATAAATTGTTTGAGACTTGGCAATACACATATTAGGAATAGGTGTGGGGTGGGATGAGGGTACGAATTTCATGCTGATCCTTGGCAACATCAGTGAGCTATTTTGTGCAGGCGGCCGCCTCCTTCCAATATATGTATTCCACACATTAGATGACCTTTGTTTCTGCAGCTTGCACCTGAACAGAATCTAGGAGTATAATCTGTCAATTGTGAAAACATTATACCAGTGTGGAAGGGATCTTGAGTTTTTTGTGTGATTCATTTACCAAGGTAAGAGGTAGAGAGAAATGGAGTGAACTCAGGATGCTGTTAGGAAGTAAGGTAGACCGAACAGAAAGCATACATATAGGAAGAGCTAAAAAAGACATCTTTTACACATCATGCCTCGTTGTTTCGGACATATTGGGGAGAAAGAAATGCTTTTGGATTTTCAAGATGGGCACAGGCACATGCATTAGGCAGGGTTTTCCAGAGAATTAGAAACAGAAGCAGCAGAACATAGATAATTAAAACATTTATGTTAAGATTTTAAGGAATTCATATTAAGGGATTGTTTTATGTGATTATTCTAGTTTGCTAGCTGCTGGAATGCAACACACCAGAGACGGATTGGCTTTTAATAAAAGGGGATTTATTTTGTTAGTTCTTCAGAGGAAAGGCAGCTAACTTTCCACTGAGGTTCTTTCTTACGTGGGAAGGCACAGGATGATCTCTCCTGGCCTTCTCTCCAGGCCTCTGGGTTCCAACAACTTTCCCCAGGATGATTTCTTTCTGCATCTCCAAAGGCCTGGGCTGAGCTGCGAGTGCTAAGATGAGGTATGCTGAGCTGCTTGGGCTGTCCTACATTGTGTTCTCTCATTTAAGCACCAGCCAATTAAGTCAAACATCATTCATTGCAGCAGGCACCCCTCCTAACCGACTGCAGATGTAATCAACAACAGATGAGGTTCACATACCATTGGCTCATGTTCACAGCATCAGAACTAGGTACCTTCACCTGGCCAAGCTGACAACTGAATCTAACTACCACAGTGATTATGGGTGCTGGTAAGTCTGAAATTTTTAGGGCAGGCCTGCAGGCTGGAATCTCAGGCTAATCTTGAAGTTGAATTTCTTCTTTGCCAGGAAGCCTCATTTTTGCTTATAAGGCCTTCAACTGATTGGTGAGGCCCACTCACATCATCATGGTTCACCTACTTCAAGTTACCTGGTTGTGTGCACAATCCCATCTACGAAATATCTTCACAGTAACATCTAGATTAGAGTTTGATTAAATAATTAGGTGCCATAGTCTGGCCAGGTTGATGTTTAAGACTAACCATTTCAGCCAAGATTAGAGAGTTTAACAAGATGTTGAGAAAGAAATCTTGAGAGGGTTTGAGAGACTAAAGCCCATGGTGAAAGCCATGACTCTTCCAAGCCTAACAGAACTTTTCACAAATGTATTGAATTATCCTGCAGCAGGCAGAGGTATGTGCACAGAAAATTTTGCCATTTATGATCTTATTTTGGTATCTTGCCCAGATTTTTCACCTACTCCCCCTCTCCTCCCTTAACTAAACCCTTTGTTCATGGACCAGCCAATCCCAGGTTTGGGTGGAACCCCTAAGATGTCCTTTACTTTCAACCAGTGGATAACTGAGATTGCTAGTCTGTGCATTGAGTAAACTGTGGCTGGCCAAATATGTGCTGGTCGCATGTGTGAAATAGCATCTCCCTGCCAAACACCCACTACAGAAGGTTGTCATTAATAATGTCATGAGTAGATAGATGTGGTGGATTAGTCCTGGCTTTTCATGTCCTGGGCTTCAGGAGCAGCCCCAGCAAATAGGAGAGATTAGAATGCCCCACCTTTTCCACCTATCTTGTAAAAAACTATGCATGACAGATGCATGGCATCTGTGAGGAAGATGGAGTCCTTTGTCAGCTGTTGACAGAGAAGCCTTTGGCTCCTTTTCAAACCTGGAAGCATATTACTCCCAAAGGCTGAAATTCAGGTATTCATCTCATCGGCTGTACCAAGTCCAATTTTGTTACACTGTCCAGTTAAGGTGGTGGTATAGGAACCAGAGTTACACAGACAGGGCTCCTGGGCTTTTCTAAGTCTATGAAACCCTCCTGACCTTCTGTTCCCAATGAAAAGCAGCTATTGTCTCTACCTGGTTCTATCTGGGGGAAGTCTCAGGACACTCATATATCCAAGGCTTCAACAAAATGACCCACATTTTTAGTTACTTAATAGAAATGAGAGGGCTATGGGAAGGGGTAGCAACAAGCCAAGAGGGCAGAAAACCCTCCCTGCAAAATGTCTTCATCCCCATTCCCTTCAACTCACTTCAATGCAGTGCAGAATTTAGATGCCTTCACTAAGAAATATCCCAAATAGTCATCGTGGAAGTCTCTTCCACAGGGTCATCTGCGACCAGATGATAGGGTTAGATTCTCTACATAGCTTCGACTTGTTTCACATAGTTTCTTCCAGTCCCCATCAGAATTGACACCTCTTAGCTGTTCCCCTAACAATTTGTTCCTACTTCTGTTCTATCAGTTATTACAGAACATTGCAGTGTGTGCTTAAAGTTTTGTTTCTTACATTAATTTATGAGCAACTTACTCATATTGGTATCTTTGGGTCCTAAAAGGTGATTGATGTTTAGTAAATATATAATAATATTCAGTTACCTATTGAACGTTGATACTAAAACAGAATAATGGGCAGACCTACCATTCTGCTCTGCCAACTTTCACATTGTTTTCAATATCTCTTAAAGGCATCCCAACAACATCTAAGACCCCAAATGATTTAATATTGTGGTTAGGAGCACATGGGTTTTGGAATCAGATCTGAGTTTGAATCCTGGTCATAGCATTTATTGTGCAACCTTAGGCAGGTTATTTAAAATTTCTTTGACCTAGTTTCCTTATCTGTAAAATGAGTTTTATAATAATAAAACCTATATCACAGAGTTTTGTGAGAATTCAAAATTGCACATCAAGTACCCGACGTAGAGTAAACAGTAAATATTAGCTATTATGCCAGCCATTTTAAGATAAATATTACGAGGTGTTTCTTATCATTTTGCAAACCATCCCTTGTAGTCATTGCCATAAAGGGAATGCTTGGCATGAGGAAAGGCTTATTGTGCCCTTTCTTCAATTGCTCTTGTATTTATAGAGCTCTTTGGACTCTTTGGAGAGGGCACATGGAAAAGTTGAGGTAGTCTATTTGTATTCCTAACAGTCAAAATAACTAACAGGGATTCCACCACATTTTAACAACCTTTAGAAGGCAGTATTTCCAGACGTTTCTCACGTCACCAGGACATTTTGTGTTTTTTTTGCAGTAGAGTATGGTAATGTACTTAGCCATTGGGCTCTTATTTTGACAACAATTTGCATCCGATTCATCTTTGTGAGAAAAATAGAAATAAAAAAAAAATTGTGTCAGCTAAAAGTGATTGTCTCCTTTCATTGGCTTATGGGATTTCACTCCACACAAACAACAATGCCAGCTGGTATCTCAGCTGGAAACATCTGGAGGACGCTAAATCCTTTCTTGAATTATTTTTTTTCCTGTTAAAATTACATGTTTTTTCCCCCGTTCTGTTGATGATTGCACTCATTGAAGAAAAGTGGGAGAGAGACAGACAGTCATGACCACAGATGGACTAGAATAACAAAATCACAAAACAGAGATATAAAGCAAATATTGGTTATTAGGGCAAAAGCTACACTTATGTAAAATTTCCAAGTATTCAGAGCTAAAGTGATTTAATAGATCAAATCAGTTTTGAGTGTTTGACACTGCCTGATGCTTTTGCTACAATTTCTGATAAAATGTCTCAGTTCCACAGTAATGTAATAGAAGATAAGAAACTCATAACTGATATAGAAAAGCAGGTATTTCATCATTTATCACAATTATATGGCATATAGCATTTTATTTGATATAATACTAATATAATGTTACAGTAATATGATAATACAAATATGCCATTGTATATATTACAATCATGATCTTATAGCAGTAGGGTAGCTATTTCACTGATGTCTCGGCTGTCCTATCTGATTTACGATTTAGGACAAAATGAATGTCAATCATCCAAGCTATCCTTGGGATACAATGATTAGGTATAGCTTGAGCTTCATTGGAGAATAGCTTATTTTTTTAGGTTCTCTAAACGTGGAGAGAACTATAGTGATGACTTGCAGCCCAGAAACCAAGAATAAAAGTACTTCCTGAATACTTTCCACCCCGAATCTTTATGAGTCAAGAGAAAGAAGAAAATAAAGTAGAGAAATATTCCTAGAATAGTAAGTTTTATAGCTCATCTGCATCCAGATAGATCACCTGCATCTGTAGGTGTTTGTTAAAAATGTAGATTCCAGGGCTTGGTCCTACATGTGCCCGCTGAATCTTTGAGTGTGGTTTGGGACTTGGCATTTTAACCAGCTACTTAGGGGACCCCCTTGCACATTCATGTTTGAGAATTTCTCATCAAGGAAGCCAGGGGACCCAGGCAGAATGTAGAGCTACAAGGATTAATAAGTCTATAGACTTAGATTGCCCCTGAGAAATGCCTCTTGAGAACCATGAAGATTAATAAATGCACATACCACAAAGCTGCTGTTATGTAGCCACCTAACAGGGAGGTGTGACTTGTCCATTTCTATATAGTACTGTTGCTCCCTCTACCAGTCTATTTGGTAAATGAAGTCCAGAACATTCATATTCTGGGAGAAGTAGGTATTATTTCACCTTTTCTCACTTTTTAAAATCACAGGGACATTTAACTTGGGATTACTTACTTCTCTGGTCTAAAACATTTACTATTTGCTTCTTAAATATTTTAAGAACAATATTCCAATAGATTTCTTTTTTTTCTTGTTGGTACAAATTATTCAAATCCTAAAATAAACCTAAAACCAAGGTGGAATGAGCTCCTCCTCAAACTAATCAAAATCAGAGGCTTCTACAATTTTGAGTCCACATGTGGGAACTCAGGACTTTAAATACAGATGGAAGTGAACATGTGTTTTTGCACCAAATAAGAAACTGCTGCCAATGCCATCAAATTGGTGCTGGTCGCCAAGATCCCTAAAACCTCCACTTTGCAGTTTTTACTGTGTTATCTAATCCAAGAAGGTTTCTGTGACTGTCACATTTCCTGACAGGTTGATTCTCACTTTGGTAATCTGTGGAAGTGTCCTCCAAGAGGGTTTTCACCATCTTGGGCATCTGTTATCTGCAAGACAATGTTCTGGAATCTGTAATACATTAGGAGTTCAAAAAAGGAAGGTGACTGCAAATGTCCTTTGCACGTTGACCAGATGTGCAACGAGTGTCATGAAATACATAAAAGTTTCCTATGACTAGAGGGCAGAGGCTTACTATTTACTAGTTGGTAATTAATAAAATGTGCAGAATGCTGAGATACTTTTCACTCCTTATTACCCTATTATTATAATCACTCTTCTTCCAGAAGAAGACAAGTCCTGCAGATGTTAGAAAATGGATTTCATGAGGGGAGTCTCTTTAGAATAGCCTGAGAAAATGTAGCCTAGATTGCAAGCCAGAAGATGCTGAATTTCTTTATTTTTTTCCCCAAAAGTAATAAAGTGAAGAAAAAAAACCCAGCGAATCAGATGAAGGAAAACAATCTCCAAATCTGAAGATGGAAAGCTATATTAAAATGTGAATAGTTTGCCCTTTCCAATGAGCTGCTGTAGTTCTAATACATTTTACAACAGAAAATATATTTGCCACTGTTAATCAAATTACAAAGGGTTAGTTTTGCAATCACTTTAAGCTGATATGAAAGGTTTTCTACCTTTTTTCCCCTGCTTTGTGAGTTCAGGTACAGAGAGTAAGGGCAGTTCTGTGGGCCCATTAAATGTAGGGCTGTATGTAGTGAAATATGAACTATATCCAGTATCATATACATAAGCCACTAAGTTAATGAAAGAAGTTAAGAACTTGGATAGGACAAGAAAAATATATAATATAATGGAGATGAAAGGTACAGAGAAATATATAATTGCATTTTGGTGGCTGAATATATTTTGTTGATGAAGTGCTTCCCAGCACTAAAATTTGCCTGCTCCCACACTGTGAGAGCCAGTGCAGGCATGTAAACACAAATGCAAACTTCCCAGAACAACATTCCTGCTGAGGATATAGGGATTATTAGTCTAAATTCAAAATAAGCCCATTGTATATGTTTCTCTAACAGCGTGGGCAGGCATTTGCCTATGTGCCCATTCCCTCTGCCTGTTTCTCTCAGTCTCTTGTCAGGGTGAATTAAACACTGTCATTTTCTGAATATAATAATTAATGCCTGGGTATTTCTTTCCTGCTGCTGACCTTGGCTGTACCAATCTCTCATTTCCCCTACCTATTTCTGATGTAACTTTTATATGAGATCATACTTGTATCTCCTTACTTCTGTTCTTGGGGAACCATTATGGTTCAGCTGTCCCCAAATACATGTCAGGGAAATGTAGTATATTAGGAGCAGGAAGAGATGTATTTGTGAATTGATGTGCAGAAGAGCCAGGTGAAATGTTAAGAAATTACATAACGTATTTGAAATATGTTGAGAGATATTTTGAGTAATTTTGAACCAAGCAAGACTTTTGGCTTATATAATAGACATTCTTCATCTCATTCCCATTAAATTAAATTGTTTATTTTAGAAATCTCTGATATTTTTATATGATATCTCTGCTAGCAAAGACTAGTATGATCAATTCTTTGGACTTATGCCCTGTTTATATTAACTATTTGTCAACCTCTTCCCATTTCTGTTTGTTCTTTTACCGTGTAGGTCACTCCTAAGCCCTCTCAATTCAGGTTCCTTGTTTAGGTTCTAAGACCTGCCTTTATTCTTTAAGAATTGATGATGAAAGGGAAAAAAAGATGTGTATTCAAGCTGCCACGCACTTCTGGAAACAAAAAATAAAATGGAAAGAAATGAGGGAGCAAAAGGGAAGGAAAGGAAAAGAGGAAGGAAGGAAGGAAGCAAGGAAAGAAGGAAGGAAGGAAGGAAAGATAGGAGGTAGGAAGGAAGAAAGAAGAAAGTCATTAACAGGATTTGTTGAGGACATTTACTTATGGAAAAAACTGCCAGAAATAGCTACCACATGTGGCTGCCTGAACCACCACTGGGACTATTACCAGTTGGTTCCAAAATGAATATGTTACCTGAGCAAGAGACCCAGTCTCAAGTGCTGATTCAGTGAATTGGTGTTAGAGTGGAAAAGGTCCATTAACTCACGTTGCTGCCGTCTCATAAAAAAATAAAACAAAAAACAAAACCGCAATCTCCTAGTAACTGGACTCCAGGGCCAAGTCCAGTCAGATTTCAAAGTATCCCAAGCTTGAAGGCTCCCACCATCTCCCTTAGAGACAATTTCATCATCCAGCTGATTTTAGACATCAGGAAGTCTTTCCAGTTATTATTCCCCATGTCCTCTTTTTCCGAATGTCATCCTATTATTTACACAATTTCACCATGCCTTATTTTTATATCTTGAATTTTACAGCCTTCAAGTACTGGAAGATGGTTGTCATTTAACCCTCTTTATCCATCCGTAGCCAAGAGAACACTACAGAGTTATTAAATTTTGCATTATTGGAGGTTTGTAAACTCTACTCATAAATCAGAAGTCCTAATGTCTTGGGAAACAGTCATATAGTAAAAGGAAATGAGTAACCATTCCTTCTTCAATACCAAAACCTTCTACCAACTGAGGTGTCAGCCAAAATTCTGATGAGTGAAAACTCTGGTAGGTGGATGAGAGAGCAATGGACTCTGAGGGTAAAGAACCTTCCTTAAATATGATCCAGACAAACTCCCCCTCCATTGCTAGCATAGTCTCAAATACTACGCTTCAGGCTTCACTAGCAGGTGGTCTATGTAGAGGGAAACATAAGTTCCATAATACAGACCAAGAGAATTCCCAGATGCAAAAACAGTATTCACATCCTCTAGAACGTTGGTCTAGAGCATTTTGTTCCCCCTTGTCCTAGAGGAGAAACAGTAACCGCAAAACTTGGATTCCCTGAGCACAATTATGGATCAGAAATTCTGGAAATTAAATGTGCTGTCTCATTTAATTCTGATACCCTTATAAAGTAAGTTTATTTTCATTTCAAAATAAGGAGGTAGGGCTAGAAAGGCTAATTAACTAGCCTAAGTTCTCATGGATTTTAACCATTGGAACCAGAGCTTGTAACTATTTGAACCAACATAGCAGTTAATATGTTTCACTCTACAACAACATGAATAAAGATTACAGCTCAAATCACTGAAAAAACATGCTTACTTAACCATTTGGATTGGCCTTGGTCGAGAGAATTCTGTTTCCTTCTGTGATGAACTGCCATTTCATTAATTCGGAACTTACAGAGGACCCAGTAGGTGGCCAACGATATTTAAATGCTGTGATCCAAATGTAAACAGAGCAGACAAAAACCCCTGTTCTAATGGAACTCATGTTATAAATAAATATGATACATAATTTTTCAGACAGTCACAAATACTGTAGAGAAAAACAGCAAAATGGGGAAGTAGGTTATAAATAAATAACAAATACATAGTTCATCAAACATTTTATGTGCTAGGGAGAAAATAGAGCAGATTAGGAGGTTAGATGGGACTGATGTGGTTAGGGACATCCTCTCTGAACAGGTGACATTAAGACTGAGACCTAACCAAGGTCAGAAAGTGGACCAGGTGGCTATTGGTGGGGTGAACATTCTAGGGCAGAGAAAGCAAGTGCAGAGGCCCTGGGGTAGTCTATGCTTAGTGTGTTCAAGGAAACACAAGCGAGCTAGTCCGGCTGGAGCAAAGTGAATGAGGGAGAAAATAGTAGACAGTGTGGTCAGTGAGTGAACAGGACAGATTCTGTAGCTTCTCTATACCATTGTAAGAACTTTGAGTTTTACTGAGTGAAATGCGAAGCTATTGGACATTTTTGTGAATGTCATTATCAAACTTATATTTTACAAGGATCACTCTGATAGCTGTTTTGAAACAGAGTTGTAGGAATATAGGTGTGGAAAACGACTAAGTAATACTTCATTGCTGATAATTCTTTATGATGATAGTAAACACCTATTGATAACCTGTCATATATGTAGACTTTATACTCATTAGCTTATTAATTTTCCCAAACTATGTCAGAGATATCACGACTTCCTCTTTGTAATACCTGGTTGAGATTTCGTGGGATTTTTATGCTGTTAATTCGAAATATATGGGATGTGAGAGGAAGATAGCATATTTAACTTAACTGTATTTAGTTTTGAAATAGCTTATAATTAATATACTACGAATATATTTGAGATTTTTGTAACAATAGGTGTAGTAAGTGGAGATGACTAGAAAAACAGTGGTTCTCAACCCTGGTTACACAAAATCACCAACAGCTTTTAATTTCTATGGCTTATACTTAGAGATTTTGACTTAAGAAATTGGTTTAGGCATCTGTACTTTTAAAAGCTTTCCCATATCCATTCAGGAGCAGAAACACATTTCAGGGAACCTCAAGGACATACTCTCAAATATATTCAGAAATATGTTGATTTTTGATTAAAGTATTTTAAAGAAATAAATGCATTCAAATTTGCACTCAAATATACCGTTTAACTCGTACCTTTGAGTCTAACTCAAAAATGCATTGGGCCATATTGTTTGTATTTTATGGATAAGCTTTCTCCTCGCTTCTTCCTCTGCCCTGTTCCCCTTGCCTCCTATTTAAAAAGTTATTTTACTGTGTCTATTCATGTCAAAATGTATATTTAAAAAATAAATAAATAAATAGTACCTGAGCATTTAACAGATAATTAATATTAATAAATAGCTAACTAACTACATGGACCAACACAAGTTTTTATGAAAGGGGAGTGCTGAAAAATAAACAATCATCAGGTTTGTGAAAAGAAAAAGATAGAATTTTCAGAGCTAGACAGTGGTAGGTGTTATGGATTGAACCGTGTCCCCCATATGATGGGAACCCATTTGTAAATAGTTTCATTGAAGATGCTATTAGCTAAGGTGAGGTCAAATTGAATCAGGGCAGGCCTTAATCCCATATAACTAGAGACTTATGAGCAAGGAAATCTGGACATGGGAGTAGTAGGAGTTAGGAGAAGACAGAAGGAGACAAATGCCCATGGAGAATAACAACACCAGGAGGCTACAGACTTCTGAGAAAGCCTGATCCTGCCAACAACTTGATTGTGGGCTTCTAGCTGCCTGTGGTGGCTTCCCCAACTGAAAGTGTGGAGAAGAAAGTAAGAAATGGGGGAATTATCTACCACAGCTAGTCAGGAATGTAAGACTAAAGAATATTTCTGAAGAGATGCTTTTTGGAATAAATGTCATATATTAGAAAATGTTATGTGAAATATGTCTATTTTACCCTGGAGATCATACATAAATGACCTTTCAGCATAATGATCACATTTGAACTCAAATATAGTCAACATTTTTTTCATACTTTGTAAAGTATTAAATAAATGTACACTGCAAAATCATGTAGGAGCCACCAACATTGGTCTTTGAATGAATTGGCAGCAATTCCCTGGGATGGAATCTCCAGGTGGTCCAAGAAGTGGGATGTACAGAGTCTAAGCTATGAGTCTGTGAGGCTTATTCAAAGCGAAGTGAGCAAGCACAGATGTGGGGTTCTTTCCATTCACTGTTTTGGGGACAGAATTGTAGACATTGTGCAGAAGGACTGAATCAGGAGATAGATGTTTCTGGTTTCCCCAGCTGTAAGGGTTGACGTGGGTGAGGGGAGCAAAGTTTCAGGTGGGTTTTTCTATTCCTGCAAATCTTTAGTCCATTGGCTAAGTGTGGGGACCCCTTCACTCTCCAGTCCCTCTGCAGGCTGGGCATTGGGTTTCTGGAGTGCCTGAAGCCAGCTCACCTCGGAGCCCATCCTAAGCCATGCTTGCCCTTTGAGGGTGGTGGGTGAGGGGAGGGGTGAAGTTTAGGGGTTGTGTCCTTACCTACATTGTGCTTGTGGTAAAACCACAGATTGCCTTTTCTGAGAATATTAAGTGGACAGACTCTGCACTGTGATCAACACTGATAAGGCCATGATCTCTTGATATTTAAGGATAGGAAAAAGCTTCATAGCGTATGTGATTTCCTGAGATGTCCCACAACAAAGAGTGCAAGACGTGTGTGTGTGTGTGTGTGTGTGAGAAAGAGAGAGAGAGAGAGAGAGAGAATTCTTGGAAGCTAACTTTTAAAACAAAAACATTTCTTGGGGGACCCTTGTGTATACCCAAATATGGGTGAGAAGGTTCTTTTCTATTTGCCCCAACTAGAACTGAAACATTGCCCTGAATCGTGGGCTCCCCTTGACCCACCTCTTCTTGTACAGCCCGCTTTTTAAGTTGGAAATCATGACTTTTTAAGTTGGAAATCATTTTATGTCTGAAAGGCAGAGGAGCAATTACCACTTAGGGCTTCTTGCATATTTTTCAGCATGCCATAATTCATTTTATTATTATTACAAGCAGTTATGCAAACAGGTCTTGATCTACAGATGCGGGGCCAAAGAAATAAATAGGGAAATAATTCCTTAAAAAAGGATTTAGGGCCTAAAAGATATTTACTGTTTCTTTCTTTTTTTTTTTCTTTTCTTTTTCTTGCCTCTTGTTTAAGTTCTAGCTGTATTTTATGTTTGGATGGGAATTATGGGTGAATTTGCTTTAATATTTTCTTATATACTTTTGGCATGGTAATGGGTATGATAGTTGCATCTTTTTTCCCCACTAGCTAGACAGGTAGCTAGCCAATCAACCAATGGATGTTTATTAGTATTCCACTGTGCATCAAGTACACTGCTAGAAACAGTAAAGTTTGGAGAAGAAGAAGGTTAATTCTGTGTTTATTACATCGAGATAGATAGATGTGTATATACTTACATATAATTACATATATTATAATATATATTATAAACTGTATGATTATATAACATATAATTATACATTTTCAGTATCTGTTGCATGCCAAGCAGTTTGCTCGGCATCAGTTCGAGACAGGGTTTGTCATTTAGAAACATGGGCAGGGGCAACTGGAATCATCAATGTCAAATGAAATTTCTTAACCAAATATTTTCACTAATAAGGACTTGGCAAAGCCATTCCCAGAGCTTGATTTTTTTTATCGTGGCACGATCAGGCTGGGAAAAGGACTGTGCAGACAACTGGAATGACTTTCACAGCACGACCTGGGCTTTTTGTCTGTCCCTAATAATATATAAGATGAGAAGGCTGAGTTCAAAGATAGGGAACATCAATCCTCAAAGACACACATTTTTAAAGAGGGCGCGAAGAGGCAGAAATGTGTGACATGACATTTAGCGCTAGAGCTTGAGAGTTGTGGCTGCTGAAAGACGCGTCTCGCATTACACAGTAAATTCTCATCCTCTCCAGAGCTGGACATTGACCCCTACACTACAAATGCAACTAAAGCCCACTGTTCCCAGAGAAGGATGAGGTTTAGCAACATGAGGGGACATCCTGGTCAGTGAAGTTTTGAGATTTAGAAGAGCCTCAAATCACAGAGCACAACCAACAGTGCAGATGAGGCTTGACACCAGAAACCTTAAGGCAGAATTCCTTCATCCACAGTCAGAGACATGTCAAATACTCCCTCTTCCTGGAAAGGAAGCTCTCTCAGCCTGTCCATGCTATCTCTGCCTAGGTTGTTTCCTTGTCCTGGAACGCTTAGAGGTCACTTCTTCTAGAATCTCTCTTTTTTTGACTCAATACTTAGATGCCGATCTCAAACAACAGTATGCATTTACTATAAAGGAGGATTTTTCACACTGAATTCTTTGCTCATCTGCCTCGACTTCTGTGTTCTTTCCTCTGGAGCCATGTTTGGATTGTGTCTCTGATGCCTAGCCCAGTTCCTGACGATAGTAGACCCTCAATAATGCTTGTTTAAGATCAGATAACCAATGCCAAGAAGGTCCTCCAGGGCTAAAATATGATGCCTTCTGGGATCCTTTACTCTAGTTCCTATCGAAACAGGGTGCTGCATTTCACTTAATGTAGAACATCTGAAAAGAGGCCTGTGAGCAAAGAGCTCTGGAATGCATACAATGAATGGCTCATTAGTGTCAGTGAAACTTCCCTCCATGTGCAAACACACACACCCTGAGCATCTGGCCTTGAACAAGTGGGAGACTCCAACAGATGTTGTAAAGGCACTGTGACCAGCTTCTCCCCATTCACAAAAATATGTTTCTTGCTCTTCATATCCTCCTTGAGAAAGTAGGAGTGATCTCAGTAGTCCTAAATCTGCAATCCCTTAAAGTCAGTCAAACCCTCTCCTCGTTGCAGCTTCTGGAAAGAAAGAGAAGATTGGCAGGTGGGCACCACTGATAACAACACATGTGCGGGGCACAGACTGCGTGTGTGTGAGTTTGTGTGAGTATGTATTGTGTGATTGTGCATGTGAATGTGTATATGCATATTTATGTGCACGTGTGTGAGCATGTGTGCACATGTGTATGTGTGCATCTGAGTATGTATTGTGAGTACATATATTTCATGCTAAATTACTTCTAGCCCTTTGATCCAAAACCCAGTCCATTTGATTCTGATGGTTTTTCTTTTCTTTTACTTCATGCTACAGGGAAGAAAGTGTGAGAGGGGAAGGTAGGCTGCAAAGAAGTTTATATTATCACAAAAATGGCGAAGCCAAGTTGAAATTGCATAAAAAAGTGCAAAGTTATTACCTATTTCTACATGTTTCCTCTTCCACTGGTTAATTCCTACCTCAAGCTTTATTTCAAGCTAAGATGGATCCTACTGACTGTTCATTCATTCATTCTGCACATAATTATTGAGCACCTGTCATATGGTAAGTATGGGTTCATGAGACAAAAACCCTTTCATTAACAGTACATGTTCTTCCACTTTTGGAAGTTATGTTCTAGCATGGGAAGTCAGATAATAGACAAATAAGCAAAAGTGATAGCATTTACTGCTGTTTATACTACTGATGTTTATAGTGATTACCTGGTAAAAGAGAGTCACTGGAAATAAGGTAGGCTGGCCAGAGAAGGACCTTCTGATGAATGAGTCCTGCGGAAGTGAGGGTAAGAGCCATACTGGTATTTGAGTAAAAAAGCATTTCAACTATAGAACAAAGAGCAAGTGCAGAGGCCCTGAGGCAGGAGTAAGCTTGGTGGGTGTGTTTGAGAAGAAAGGCAGAGTGGTCCACTGGACAAGGATTTTATTTGGTAGTGATGGCCACTAAGGAGGAAGGAATCAATTTAGCCAAGGAGTAGAATCAGTAAAATGCAAGGCAAGTTCAGGGAAAGGAAAGGAGTCACATTTCAATACAGCAATAGTAGCAGTTACAAAATAAGGACAAACGATCAGTAGCAATACTCTTGACCAGAATGCCAAAGTTACTTTTGTTTTTCCTCTGTCCTTGATCCCATAAGCTAAACTGCTCACCAAGTTTTGCTTGTTTTCCTCCAAAAGCTCTTCTCTAAAAGCTGTCTTCTCCCGGTCAGCACTTACCCAGACTGTCACTCATTTTTCCACATCATCACTTACATAGTCACTGGTTATTTCATTAAATGGGGTTAAAGAATGCCATTCGCTGCCTCCAACTTTTAAAACCGTACTCCCTCCCCACAGTTATAACCTCTCCACAATCAGCATACCCGAGGCCCAAGAGTAGAGCAAGTCCTTCAGGGTGGTGGAGTGGTTGGAGAGATGGGAAACACCCATCCATCACACTAAAAAGCATGCCTGCGCAGTTCCACCCCTCACTTCCATCCACAGCTGTCACAGCAGCCACTCCTGGCAGCTGTGTTCAAGTGATGCGCTCAAGCATACCTGCCCCATTAAGACCTGGGAGGCTGCACCTGGCCAAGCTGGGCCAAACCATATCTTTTCCCTGGGTCACTTCAATTAAGAGCTAGTAAGATTCTGGTTTGTGTGTGTGTGTGCGTGTGTGTATTTGGAGGGTGGTGTGCTTGTACACCAGTGTGTTTGTTTAGGAGTGTGGATCTGTCATGTGAAAATTTGGGAGAGGTCATGTTTTCACTCTTAGGCCTGAAGAATCAAAGGAAACCAGAAGTTTCCTATGAAACTGTGAGAGGGGTGAGGGAATGAGGGGAGACAGAAAGAGAGAGGGAGGGAAGAAAGAGAGGGACAGAGGGAGAAAGAGAGAGAGAGTTAGTTGAGGAAGCAAGGGACTGTAAACAAAACAGAGCAACACTGAGTGATATTGATGCCTAACAGTATTTAAGCCAAAAGTTAAGTTCCTTCCCAAAGCTCAGTTGCTTCATTGCCCTGGATGTTTGAGACACGCCCTCCCATCCGCCCTCCTTTTTTGATTTAGTTTGAATGGCTTTTGTTATGTGCAATACATGGGTTCAAGTAATTCCTCCTTTCAGTTTACCTCTGCCCTAATATCAGCCTGTTTATTCCCAGTCGGTAGGTTAGTCAGTTGGTTGTCATCAGCTTTATACTTGACAGGTCTGCCTATAATATCCATTATTTAGTCTGCTGAAGTGAAATTTGTGTTCTTAAAGTGTCTAACATTTGCCCTGAAGAAAAAAAAAAAAACCAATAAAAGTGGTCGGTTTTCCTGTTACACAATTTGCCCTACTTTGGGGGAATCTGGATTATCAAATTACAAAAGGATTCTTCCAAAAAGGGTTTGTGGAGTCATTAGATATTCACCAGAAAGATAAGGGATGGAAATACTTAAAGTTGAGCTCCTTTTGTTCACTTCCAATTGAACCTTCCACCAAATGCAATAAGGCACATCTGAAGAGATAATTTGTTAGTAGAAGAGAAGGATTCCATTTTTATATCTGTATACACATTTTTTCCCTAAGTACATAATGCATGAAGCACTAAGGGCTTAGCAGATTTGGGCAGGGCTGTAGAGGTGAAAGATAAGGCAACAGGCATTTCTCAAATGCATAAATTGTATAGCAAACACTTGATATGTAAGTCTCGAACATTATCGCAAGTCAACACTAGGTCATTTTTGTCCCAAGGAATGCTTTTTTTTTTTTTTTCTTTTGGAGTTGTGGCTTACAGAACAATCGTGTACTAAATACAGAATTCCCAGAGACCATCCTATTATTAACACCTTGTATTGGTGTGATACATTTGTTACAATTGATCAAAGCACATTTTTGTAATTGTTATATGAATTATAGACCATGGTTTCACTTAGGGTTCACTGATAATATTGTGCAGTTCCAGGGAATGTCTTTTCAATCCCACTGAGAATAGGACTTTGAAAAGAAACAAATCTTAACGTTTGTAAGGAAAAAAAGAAAGCTTAGTTTCTTTATATATAAAGTACAATTAGAAAAGTCTGGGTACAGAGTCGAGTGTATGCATCACAGAAGCGCACCTGAAGCAGGGAAATCTACTTAGATTCTGCTAAAGCAGGGAGGAGATAATCATTGCTCGAAAATTACCAAATAGCAGCTTGTAAAGCAGGTACAATTCCCTTTGTTAAGTAAGTGCGCAAATTTACAATTGATTTTGGCTTCAGAATCACCAAGAATATCATATAATAAATGCCTGTTTTAAAAGACTGGTATCCTAGAGGGACTTAGGCATTAGAAAGCAGGTAAGCTTGGGGTCTCAGCTAATGTGGTGCAAAATGAGAGTTGGTTTGGACCTGACCCATTTTTGTGGTTCTCATTCTCTCTATGGGTAGCTGCTTGCATTGCACAAATGCAGCTGTTAATTGGGCATGGCTCAACTTCCACGCTGCTGCAGAGCCTATAGCTATGACAGGCCAGTAAGACTGCAGTGCCACAGAACAGCATTCAGTAGGACGGAAGCAGACTCGGGCCTTGGGCCAGGAATTGTGGAAAGCAGCTAAGCAGATGGTGTTTTGAAGTAATGATTACAGATTGAAGAATGCACAAGAACCAAAGGCAGAATGCGCAGGTTGAAGCCTGGGCTGCATCGTTTACTAAGTGTGGGAGCCCCTAGCTTCTCTGATCTTTAATATAAAATAAAGTTAATAATGAGGTTTATAATGAAATTAATCATCAAATGTTGCGTTTAAAACTAAATGGCTTAATATACAAGTTCTTTTTCTTTTCCCCCTCAGCATTCCTCACGCGCTTTTTTTTTTCAATATCTGTTTCCCACTAGACTGAAAGCTCCATGGGGCAGGGATAATACTGGTTCTGTAGGCTGTTCTTACCATGAACCCCATGCCTGAACAGAGCTGTTGGTGGGCAGACATCTGCTGAACGACTGAGTGAATGAACGAATGCATTTGATAGCACTTTGTCACATACAGTTAAAATATAAGGGCTTGGTACTTAAACTTTCTCCATTTCTCAAATGTTAGCTGGTTAATTTGTGTTTCTCAGAGGATGCCTACCTCAAGCTATTTACAGGAAATGCTGCATTGAGTCACCTCACTCGGGATGAAATATTTACTTGACAACCCGCACCCACCCCCCTCCAAAACTGACCTCCTGTAATCTCCACCTCATGATAGTATTATGACGTCTAGGAAACAGCCGGTTTCTTTCGAAAATAAAGCTGCTGCCTCTGTCCCTCATTGTTCCTCAGCATAACCTTCCCCTCCCTGGCCCTGCCCCTCTCCCTCACCCTTTTCTGCTCTCTGCTACCCTGATTCCATCTTGTCCCAAGGCCACTGCTTGGAGTGTGAGAGGTCTCTCTGCCCTGGGTGATTTATGGGTCCAGGGACACTAAGGTCAGAATGCAGACTGTTTTGTAGGCACCCCTGAAGTCCCTGTGTGGGACTGGGGATTCAAGCCCAGAGGGACGGCTCACAGGAAATGGAACTGAACTGCAACATGCGGCATAAAGCAACACAGGATGTCACCAGACCTGTGGAGCAGTCATTGTTTGCTCCCTGCCCTGTATTCCAGGCTTAGGTCTATGAAGAGACAGCAGCTGTGGTCCTATACCACCAGATAAACCTGAATTAACAGGGGCTATGATAGAAAGAAGCAAGGTACTATCTTTTGAGTGTGGGATGGTAACTGAGATTTCTGGGGTCCTCTTCAATCTAGAATTATGGGAGTGAGATAGCAGGGCTTCTTGTGGAATTGGGGCATGGAAATGATCAAATTGTGGGTTGTTCCATTAGCAAATGGGCAACCTGGTACTTACTGAGGGTCTTTGCACTGGGTAGGGGCTGAGACAGCCGCGAGAGAGAATGCTGTCATAGGCTCATCCAGCCAGATGGGACTGATCTCCAGTTCCATTTCCAATTCCCGACATCACAGAGACAACTTAATATTAAACTGAGATTATACATTTCAATAACTATGGGGTTCAATAGTATAACACACATATATTTTTAAGTGTAAGCCACAGTCCCTGCTTTTTAAGAGCTTAGTTATAGTTCTGCTGCTCTTAAGCCTGATGCATACTAGAATTACCTGGGAGCTTTAAAAAATATATGTTGATGCCTCCAGAGATCCTGGGTAATTTTCAGAAGTTTTCCATGTCACTCTACTGTGCAACTGGGTCGACTCTTTGATAAACTGAAATTCACACATGGCATAATTAGAGAAAAGTTCACGACAAAATATCTGAAGCAACTTTCAAACAACTTCTGTCCTGATGTCAACATTCTGATCCAAATTATCCCAATGAGCTTTGTAAGTTGCCAACAAACTCACTGAAAAAATTTAGCAATTATAGTTGAAGGCCTCTTCTAAAAGCCGTGTTCACCTACTTTCTTTTTTTTTTTTACTGTTCTCTTCTCCCCAGTAAAAATCCTGGCGTCTTTCTCTGCCCACCTCCTCCCCTGTGGGCTAAAAACAACTGAGAGTTTTATCGCCAGAAGCATGTTCAAATATTTTCTCTCCAAGTGTAATTCCCATGAAAGTCAAAACAAAGAGAGCAGGAAGGAGAAATGGGAACTGCCAAGGGCCTTTTAGACCCTCCCCCACTCTCTTTCCCTCTGGTCTCCCACTAGAGGCTTACCTGATTCCTATCTTGTCCACATGAATGTCTCCCAAGCCTCAGGAATTTGTAGGCAGTGCTCACTCAACAGCTATACTTTCCCTAGGCCCTTAATCCTGGCCCACAGCACAAACCAGCCACACCAAGCATTTACAAGAGTGTTTTATGTCAATAATACATTTTAACCACCACCTTCTTCCAGCAATATTCTGCCTTCCAATGCAGGAAATCAAAACCCGTAGCAAATACCAGTAAACCAGTCTTCCTGGAAAGCCAGATCGGAGGTGAGACAATTACATGTAAAGATGTAAGTAATTATCCAAGTCCACTGCGAGGAGAATCAGGTGTTCCAATCTCCACTTCCCAACACAAGGCCCAGCTCTCTAGTCATGGAGCACAATGCTGCTGTAATAGCCTAATTGATTTATAATGTTTCTCTCTATATTGTACCATGTGTGCAATTAGTTACCAAAAAGGAAGTGCAGCTCAGCTCAGTTGCTGCATCTGCTGCTAGTCAGAGACGTACAGTTCCATGCCCCATTTTCCAGATGTCTTGATTAACATTCAGGGAAATGTAGTGACCTGGCCGGAGCTGCCCAAGAAGCTGGGGGGCTCAGGTGTAATTGGACCTGAGAGAATAAACCCAGATGGAAGCAAAACCTCAAAGTTCAAGCCTAACATAGTATACTGTGAAAAAAGAGTAAAAAATGTGCAATAGCTCTGCTGTTTTTCATTCATTCATACTCTAGTTCATTCATATAACAAATGTTCATTGAACACCTAGTAGGTGCCAGATTTTTGGACATTATGAAGTGAAAAGCAAACAGAGGTGTTCCCTACTTTAAAGAAGTCTGTGGTCAAATGGGGGAAGGTTCATATTAAAGTCACGCAAATAGAAACATGAATGTGGATGTGACATGTGCTAAGAGGGGAAGGGTGGCATTTGTATCAGGGAAGGCTTCTCTGAAGAGAGGGTGTTAAAGCTGAGACCTGTAGAATGAGTAAGATTAGTTCTAGAGAGGAGAAAAGGCAATCCAGACAGAGTGAAAAGTGGATTAAAGAAGAGATCTTGATGCATTCCAGAAATTGTAGGAAGGCTAGTGTGGCTACAGCAAAGGGAGAGAGGGGTAAGATACATAGGGTGGGGTTCAGAACGATTATGTAGGAGCCAGGTACATGAAGGCTCTGAGATTTCTTTTGTGAATTCATATTTTTAATTGTACAAGGAAACCAATACATTGAACATTTTAGGCAGAGGAGATAAAATAATTTGAGAATTTAAGTATTTCTTTCACCTGCTCCATGGCAAATGGAGACAAGATTGGACATGCCATGAGTGAAAGGTATGTTAGTGGTTAGAATCCTAGTAAGAAATGGAGGTGGCTTAAGTTTGGATGGTGATGGTAGCAATTATATGAAATATATGATTTAGAGAGATATCTAGGAAGAAAATCAGTTCAATTTGGTGGTGGATTAAAAATGGAGAGGGAGAAGAAGCAGTATGTTTGGAGATGACTTTTACTGAGCTAGGGGGAGGAGAGAGTGGCAGATACCAATTTTGGGTCCTTGTTATATACATGGCATTTAAAACAAGAACCTTGATTAAATGATTGTGAGAAACGTATAGACTAATAAGAGGGGTTCAAGTGAGTCTTGAAAAATTCCAATTTTAGAGGTCTAATTGAAGGTGGACTTGGTGGGGAAGAAGTGTATCTAGAGATATAAGAGATAAATGAGGAGAATATGATAACCTAACAGCCTAAAAATAGAGACAGTATCAAGGAGTGGGTAGCTGAATTTTCCAATTGCAGCTGAATTGTCAGATAACATGACAACTGAGCAACATCTATTGGTTTTAGGAGTATGAAGGTCATTAATGACCAATGGAAGAGCAGTTTTGGTTGCTGCATGGCATATTGTAAATTCCCAGACTTAATACCAGACTGACACCTAAGATATTATATGAATGGAAGAGGAACAGAGTACTAGACTTTTCTCCTCTGTGAGTACTGAATGGGATAAGTATCCATGTGGGTGAATACATACTATGCCTGCATTTCCAAACTACAGGTTCATACCATTTAATTCACTCTTTTTTCTTTTCCTAAGTCTTTTGGATGTTTAGAATGTAACATGTTAGGAATAAAGGAACTAAACAGAAGTGTTGGGAGTTGTAGTCTTTTTTTTTGCTGTGATGTTTTGAAGTTGTATGTATCCCAGAGGAACATGTTCTTAAAGTTAATCCATTCCTATGGGTGTGAACCCATTGTAAGAAAGACCTTTCATGAAGTTGCTTCAGTTAAGATGTAGCCCACCTCAGTCAGAATGGTTCTTAATCCTATTACTGGAGTCCTTTTTAAGGACAGAATGAAATTCAGACAGGTGGACAGATAGCCTTGATAATAAACTGAAATTCAACAGAACCAAGAAGACACTTGTGTGGCCAGGACAGGCTGCCATGTGCATTGTCACGTGACAGAGGAGCTGAGAATTGTCAGCAGCCAGCCCTAGAATGTCATAGTCTTCCAGGTAAAAGCATACCCTTGATGATGCATTGATTTGGATTTTGCCCTAATGTTAAAATCGTGAGCCACAAGTTTCCATTGCTTAAGCTGACCCATTATTTGGTATTTGTTTGAGAAGCCAAAGCAACTAAAACACTTACTGAAAGAGGTAAGCATAGAGAAGATGCTGAATGGGACAGCAATCATGGTAAATATGTGCCAGCTAAAATTTCACCATCTACCAGGAGAACCATATTCAACCTCAACTTAAACCAGTCATTCTCAAGCTGTGTTGATCATCGGAATGGCCTGTGGAATTTTAAAAAGTGAGTACAAATGCCAAAATACAGCCCCAAGTATCTTAATTTAGCAAGTGTAAGTTGGGCCTGGGAATCAGCATTCTATAAGGTCCCCTGGTGATTCAAAAGATCACTCAGCCAGATAACTATAGTGTTGACTCTTGGTTTTGATCTTTGCTGTAATACTCCTTAAAATTTTCAACAAAGACCTATGTATCCCTGTTTTCTCTTTCTCTCATTGTTTTCTAAAATATGAAATATGAAGAGTACATATTTATGATTATCTAATTGTGTCAGGAAGTGTCAGAGTTTATTGTTTCCATTAGAGGAAATCAGGGCTAAAAAATAACTCGTAATCATTTACATAGACAGAGTGCTTAGTTGACAAAACTCTTCAAAACATCCTGGAATGATTTTTGGGAAGCTATTATCAACTCCATCAACTCCATTTTTACATGAGAAAACGATACCAGAGAGGTTAAATCCACAGTCATTGCTTGCTCAAGTTGGGACTTGAGTTCAGAGATTTTTCTTTCTAAGGTTGGTGTTTTTTTCCATGATGTCATCTTCTAATGAGTCAAGAGGAGTTGATTGCTATACTGACTATTGAGATAGAAGCACACATAAGGAAGACAATCAGCCTTATGACCTATAGCATAATCTATACTTTGATATACAAATACATGTATGCATGCATTTTGAAAATAATTGGCTCTAACTAAGCATAGAAAGGAACACCAAATAAAAACTATTGTGATTTCTGCCCTCAGAAGTGCCTGCAGTCTATATGTATACTACTGAAGTTAAGTTGGTATCAAAACAAAGATGATTATTATAGATATGGAATGTTAAATTTAGGCTCCATGGTAGGCACAAAAAAAACACAAAAAACATATATGCAAAGAAGTGAGAAGGAACTCAGAATACTACAGTACAAAAAATCAAATAGATATGAAAGTAGGCATTAACAGAAGAATTAAGAGACAAAAATGGGTGTAAGACTTACAAACACCAAATAGCAAAATGGCAGATAAATGTCTTGCATTATCAGTGTTACTTTAAATATAAATGGATTAAATTTTCTAGTCAAAACGAAAAGATTGGCAGAATAGATTTTAAAAAGCATGATTCAACTGTATGTTGTTTGCAAGAGACACACCTTAAATTTGGAGGCACAAGTAAGTTGAAGTAAAAGAATGGAAAAAAATATGTCACGTGACTAGAAACATAAGAGTCCTGGGGTAGCTATACTAATACCAGATAAAAGAGACTATAAGTTCAAAACTGTCATGAGGAACAAAGAAAGCCACTATATACTGGTAAAGTGGTCAATTCAAAAAGAAGACATCAATCGTAAGTCATAACAGCAGAGACCCAAAATACATGAAATAAATTTTGACAGATTTTAAGGGGAAAGTAGATGGTTATACATTATTAGTAGAAGACTTTAATATGCCACTTAGATTAATACATAGACCATGTAGTCAAATGATCAATAAGTAAATACAAGACTTGAACAATACTCTAAACCAAATAGACTCAAAAGACACATATGGAACACTTCACCTAGCTAAAGCAGAATACACATTCTTCTTGATGCACATGGATCATTTTCCTGCATAGATTATGTTAGGTCACAAACAAGTTTCAACATATTAAAAAATATTGAAATCATAAAATATCTCTTCTTTGACCACAATGGGATGAAGCTAGAAATCAATAACAGAGCAAGAACTTTTAAGTTCATTAACATGTGGAAACTAAACAATGCACTCTTAAACAACCAATGGGTCAAAGAAGGAATCACAAAGGAAATTAGGAAATATTTTGATGCAAATGAAAACCAAAACACAACATACCAAAACTTATGGGATGCAGCAAAAGAAGTGCTGAAGGGGAAATTTATAGCTATAAATGCTTACATTAAAAAAAATTTAAATCAGAGACCTAATCTCACAACTAGAGGATTTAGAATAAGAGGAGCAAATTAAACCCAAAAGAATCACAAGGAAAGAAATAACAAAGATTAGAGAGGAGATAAATGAGAGAGAATAAAAAAAAAATTAGGTAGAATAAAAAACATTGGACAGAATCAAAAGATCAATAAAACCAGCAAACCTTTAGCTAAACTGACAAAAAAGAGAGAGGATGCATGTAATTAAATGAGAAATGAAAAGGGGACATTACTACCAGCCCAACAGTAATAAAAAAGGATTATAAGAGGATACTTACAATCTTCTTTGGAAAACAACTGTATTCCAACAATTAGATAACCTAGACAAAATGGACAAGTTCATAGGAACACACTATCTACACTTTCTCAAAAATAAATGGAATATCAAAAAAACAAACAAACAAACAAACAATAACAAGATATTGAATCAGTAATCAAGAATCTCCAAAAAAAAAAAGAAAAAGAAAAAGAAAAAAGCCCAGATAGCTTCACTAGAAAATTTTACCAAACATTCCAAGAAGAATTAATAATAATACTGCTCAAACTCTTCCAAAACACTGAAGAGGAAAGAACACTTTCCAACTTTTTTCTGTGGGGCCAACATCATCCTAATGCAAAAGCCAGATAGCGATACCATAAGAAAAGAGAATTACAGACCAATATCCCTTATGAATATAGATGCATTCCTCATTTTATTAACCAGTGACCACCTATGAGAAACAGATATTTGCCAAAGCAACTGAGATATCTGCTCTACACCCTGTCAGCTGTGTACTTTGCTACTGACTCAGCATACACTCCAAACATACATCACTTTGCTGGGACTCTCATAGGATGTCTAGCACAGGGCCAGTCTGCCCGCACAAAGGAATATCATCCAAAGTGACATCTGTTGCGTATTCTGCACCTTCCCGGATCACTCACAGGAGCTAACACAAGGGTGTGGAAGGTTTTGTGAGATGCAGCTCCTGACGTTTCTGGCTTTCTCAGGTAACTTTTTCAGTTCTGCTTCAAGATACGTGTTGAAAATGTGTTTACAGAGTTTTATGTTAGTGAAAATTGTTCAAAGGTGAAATAACTTGCCTCAGAAAGGAGTGAATTCTCAGGCTTGGAGATTGGGTGAGCATTTAGTGAGCATGTTATAGAGGTGATGCATCATCTGTTATATATTTGGACTTAATGGAATAACCATTTTTAAAGTCCTGAAAATTGGCATAAAGTAAGGCCAGGGTCTAGACTCATAGGTTTAGACTCAGATTCACAACTTTGCATTTTATTAACATGGAGCAAATTATCAGTTGTTTCTAGACTTCTATTTCTTTATTTGCAAAATGTAGACAAACCTAATGAGTAGTTTTAAAGATTTTTTAAAAATAATACATATAAAGTACAAGTATGGTCAAAATCACAAAATAATTATACTAAAATAAATTTAACCATTATTAAGGCCTCTTCAAATTCTGAAATTATGTATCTCCATGAAATTTGGCCAGAAAAATTCAACCATGTGCATTTAAAGAGACCAGAAATTTATTTTTGTAGAGGAGACTGGCTTAGTTCAATAGCATGACATCCTACCAGAGTAACGGTCAAAAGGATGTCATAGGGTCTCTTGTTGGGTGTACTCCTTGGGTTGGAGTTGACCCTAGGAGAATGCCTTTGGTGTCCACTATTTTGGTTCCCCTCAGCATCTGACACAACATTAAGTACAAATTTGGTATTTAGGAAATAATGTTTGCTGAAGAATGTGCTCTCCTTTGCTGTAAATCAGAGTAGGGACTTTGATGTTTATTCCATGAAACTTCTGGCTAGAAGTAAACAAAGAAAGAAACTCAGTCAAATGAACACAATGAGGCCTTTCTATTTTTCAATTTCTCTGAAGTCCTTCTAACAATGTGGGTTGGAGCATTACGCGTGGACAGAGTCCCTCTTTACTTTTGAAGAAGCTCTTAGAAGATCCTTTTGAAGGACCTCTCTCTCTTTTTTTTTTTTTTCATGGGCAGTCTCTGGGAATCGAACCTGGGTCTCCGGCATGGCAGGTGAGAACTCTACCTCTGAGCCACTATTGCCCACCCTAAGGGATCTCATTTTTAAAAAGGTACAGCTCAAACACTTTGGGGAAAGTTATATGACCACTTCATGGCCATATCAGCACAGAGTCATGCTTCTAATTGCCTGCTAAGTTGTTTACTCAGTATTTTGCCAAAATCTCATCGTTCTTTTTTAAGGATAAGTCATCTTGATTTTATCCACCCTTCTAAAATAGCATTACGACTCAAGTCAGTACACCCAAATAATGAATGCATCTGACACCAAGGCTTTATAAAACTTATTTTATTTCCTGCCCGCATCAGGAATGTGTTGTCTATGCATCATATACAGGAAAGATTAGTTTATGATAATTTTTGGTCCACCATGAGTGCACAGAGATAAGTTCTAAAAATAAAATAGACTTCTGTTCTATTTTTTTTTTTCAAGGGTAAATGCTGAGAATAATTCTTCTAGAGACTTTTGAGGCTAAAGCTCAGAAATCAGTCATTATTCTCCAGTCTCACAGTGCCACCTTTTGGAATAAGACCTTCCTCCTTCCCAAAAGGCGCATTCCAGACAGCTGTTTCCTCGGGTGATTTTTACAATTCAACTTCCTTGGTTATGGCTTGACATAATTTCCCTGGAGAGTTCAGGCTTAGGGTATGATAATATACTTTGGATCTGCAAAGCATTAAAAGGGAGGATATTGTCAGATATATGATCTAGCCATGGACACAGGCCAGACACATTTGTAACTAGGAGAAAGGCAGCCCTTTTTGTCCTGGTCAACTCTTAACTGTTTTTTCTTTGCTGTTATCTATCAGCACCTTCCTTACTTGTGCAGAATGGTGCAGTTTATTTCTTGTTTTGTCTTTTGGCCTTTCAGTTATATGGTTGGGAACTTGCTTATGGCCATATATAACAGGTGACAACAGTGTCTTTTCAGAGAAACAAAACCAAGAAAGAAATGACAACTACTTCAGTTCTTTTCATAGTTGCTTCACCAGATTATTTACCTACAATATAGAGTGGGATGCTATGAATTATTTATGGATGGGATAGGTTTTGCTCTAATTATTTATTTTTAATTTAGGATTTAGGTTGTATTTCTGGTGTTAACTAAAACTAGACTTGAATTAAAAATAAAATAAAATAAATCTATCAGCAGGCACTTTGAAGGGGCCTGAGACAAGGAGATTGTGTTTTACATTTGTGGCTTCTGGTTAGAAACCTTGAGGGAAAAACTGGCTGAATTATCAAGAGTCAGATTTGACATATGCCAAAGCCTTAACATTCCAAGTCAACCAGTTTTGGCTGAGTTTCTGCGCTGCCACAGAACCTAATCAATTCATTGAAAACACAATTCATGTTGTTTGGCATCATACACCCAACAGAAATAGTTGCATTGTTTCCTCTTTAATTTCCAACCAGAAATTTTGGCTTGATAGTCTTAGTCTCATGTTGGCAGCAGCATCAGAACACTTGTGTTATTCTGATTTTTAAGAAGGAAATGATGGAGAGATGTTAGAAATAGAAGCACTGGTCTCTACTTTTAACTTGTCTTTTAGTGAACAAGGCAGGAAGGACATTTTGGTCAGAATGCTTGAGTGTTTCTTCTTTTTTTTTTTTTTTTAAACTTTTT
>PVIY010022699.1:0-40421 GCA_004026745.1 Myrmecophaga tridactyla | reverse complement strand
CCCCACCCCCCCCCACAAAAAAATAAATAAGGCTTCAGTAGCCAAGAGAGATCAAATGGAGTCAAGAGGCTATTCTGGAGGCTGCTCTTAAGGAAGCTTCAGTTAGATAGTGCTAATTGCCAGGGTTTGCTATACCTCAACATCACTCCTGTTGACTCTTAAGAACACCTAAGACTTGAACTGAGACTCTATAAAGGTTTCATGCACTAAGTTTGCCTTCCTGGAACCTATAATTCCCAGAGGGTTCCCAGGTCAGATAAATCCTGAAATTCAGAGGGATCAACCTCTCCAACATTATCAATGTACCCCTATCCTTTAGTGTGGACACCCCTTCTCAACATGAAACAGTCAGAATGGGCATTGCCCAAAGATCCCTATAGACTGGTAGAAGGATTAAATGAGAAGGAGGAGGTATAACAGAGAAAATGGGATTTAACAAATGCATATAGCTGCCGAATCGCTATATTAATATTCCTTCTAGCCTCCAGTGTTTTGGAGCAGCTAGAAGGAAACACCTGAGATGGTGGAAACAAACTCTGAGATCTGTTGTGTGCTTTGAAATTATTGCTTTTTTCCTTTCTCTGCATTGTATATATATTTTACAATTTTTAAATGGTTTTTAAAAAATCCTACCAGCCAAGAATTCTAGATCTGGCAAAACTGCCTTTCAAAAATGAGGGTCAGCAGGCAGAGTTCTCGCCTGCCATGCCGGAGACCAGGGTTCGATTCCTGGTGCCTGCCCATGCAAAAAAAAAAAAAAAAAAAAAAGAGGGAGACACTGAGAAGAATAACAAAGGAACTAGGCTGCTGACCCCTCCACTGCATTTCTCGGGGTCTCGGTTCTATGGCAGCACGTGGCCCGTGGTCAAGGCCGAGGACTGGTTTTTCTTCCCAGGTAGAGAGAAAGGGGAGCTTTTCCCCTGCTGTCTCCTGTGCCCGGCATATAGTAGCGTCACAATGACCCTGAAGGCCCAGCAGTCACCCTGTGGTGAAAACAATCTAATGTGGCTCCAAATTTGCCTATTTAACCAGGACCATCTAATTATCAACTACAGCAAGAAAGCAGCTGGGTAAACATAGCTCATCCAGAAATAGCAGTAACTGCTTTGACATGTGATGGGGCAATCTAAGGATCAGTTTGGGAAGAGTGATAAATAACCTCTGTGCATTAGCTGAATTAACCAGCCAGAAACCACCATGGCTAAATCTCCTCTGACTTTTGTACATAGACTTGCTCATCAATGTGAGGGGGAGACAAATTTACCAAGGCTTGGGAAAAATGAAGCCATGGACTTTGGCTTTTCCAGAAACATCCTGCAGCTCCTGACATAAGAGCCTCCCATCCACATCAAAAACATGCAATTCACCAAGATGCACTGGAAGAAGATTTTGTTAAGAAAAATTCCCAACTGAAGAAGATGTGGCACTCCATGCTACTTTTTTTTAATAACAGGAATGAATCCATGCTGTTCATCTGGTTTGTCTTTATGGCATGGCATTTGTCAGAGAGGCTAGAACTGAGAAGAAAAGGCTAATTGCCCTCTAACTACAGTTCCCCTCCTCCCTGAAACCACAAAGATCATATTGCCTGAACATACCTCTAACAGAATGAGCACAAGGGAGCCTGCCTCAGTTTTTGTTTTTGTGTTTTTTGGGGGGAGTTTTTTCACATGGGCAGGCACAGGAAATCGAACCCGGGTCTCCGGCATGGCAGGCAAGAACTCTGCCACTGAGCCACCGTGGCCCACCCTTTGCCCCATTTTCTGTTCATAGAGCAACCCATTGGAGTGGTACCTGGAGGTATTTGGACTCGCTTGACATGATTTATAGAAATGGGTTTTGCCTTGAACACCACTGGATTCATATTCAGGTGTGGTCTCTCCAACTGATTCGTTAGTGAAGGGAACACTGCCCTCAGCCAGTCAGTGTGGGCCTCGCCATTTAAACCCACCCAGTGGGCAGCTCCAGGATGTAGGACCCCAAGGATTCAATTGAAACGCTACAGCTCAAAAATCAAGGATGAAACATGAATACTTCTTTAAAACAGGAAAATCTGCTGTTTTAGGAAAAGCAGGGTGGGTAGGGAAAGGGATCTGGGCAGGCTAGTCAGACAAGAACTCTGCCTACTGAGCCACCGTGGCCTGCCCTACCTCAGTTTTTAAGGCCTTCCAAATTTGGCATAGCTCCTATTATTAGAAGCATGCATATTACTGTTTTTAACAAATGCATTAAATACAATGAGAATATTTTTCTTAAATTGTACATGTTTGCCTACTGTGCATTCTCATACCCTGACATTGTTTTCAGGATCATTTCTAATTCTTTAATTAATTCAGTGTAGATCACTTACATTTTCCAGGTAGGCATTCATCTGATTTTGCAATGTCAGCTTCTGCCTTGGTTGGCAATATGACAGGGTGTATAGAACAGGCTGTGATAGCTACAGCAGGATAAAATCCAATGGATTAATGCTTAAAGCAGTTAATTTGCTTAGCAGCAATATTTAGAAAATATATGCCTTACTTGTTCACAAATGTGACTCCACCAGTTAAGAAGCATTTATCCCAAGGATAGCATGCTCTATATATTACCAGTATAGAATGCAACATTAAAATTGTTTTTTACTTTAAAGAATTGTCTGTTCTATTTACCCAGATATTTTCCTTCCCCAGTAACTTGCCTACCTACTTTTTAAAGTCCTTATTTGTAAATGATCATGATGATGAATATGCAACTATGTGATGATACTGTGAATTACTGATTATATATGTAGAACGAAATGATCAAAAGTTAAGAATGTTTGCGTTTGTTATATATTTTTTTGAAAATTTAAAAATTAATAAAAACAAAAAAATGTTTATTTGTCAACCTACTTGCACACAATAATATCCAGGGAGTTAGTGTAATGTTCCTAATTAATTCATATTGTAATTTAATCTAGTGATAAAGCATTTAAGTTTAAAAATGAGGGGGAGATTAAGACATTCCCGTGTAAACAAAAGCTGAGGGAGTTCGTCACCATCAAACCTACCCTACAAGAGATGCTTAAGTGAGCTCTGCAGGTTGAAAGGAAAGGACAAAAGACAATAGACTGAAGCTGCATGAACAAATAAAAATCCTCAGTGAGGGTAACAACATAGGTAAATATAAATGCCAGTAGTATTGTATTTTGGGTTTGTAACTCCACTTTTTACCTCCTACAGGATCTATAAGGCAAATGCATAAAATTTAATGATAAATCAGTAGGTTTTAAACTTATAGTATATAAACATGCAATTTGTGACAAGAACTATATAAAGGATAGAAGGGTTTATACCATTGAAGTTAAGTTGGTATCAAAGCAAATAAAACTATCATAGATTTAGGATGTTAAATTTAAACCCCATGGTATCTACAAAGGAAACATTGAGACTATGCAAGCTTATAGAGACAGAAACTAGAAATCAAGTTCCTAGGGGTGGGGGACAGGGCAAGGGGAATGGGGAGTTAGTACATAATGGGTTTAGGGTTCCTGTTTGGGGAGATGGGAAAGTTTTAGTAGTGGAAAGTGATGAGGGTATCAGAATATTGTAAATGTGATTTATTCCACTAAATAGTTTGGTCGGGAGTGGCTGTGATAGAAAATTTATGTTGTATATATACATTCCCACAATTACCAAAAAAAAAAAAAAAAAGAAGAGCCACTAAAGATACAATAACAATTGAAGACAATACATGATCATAGATAGGATCTAACATGGAAGGAAAAAAGGCACAAAGGGACATTATTAGGGCATATGAAAAATTAGAATACAGACTGTAAGCTTTATATCAATGTTAAATTTCTTGAACTTGATAACCACATGCAAGGAGGGTTACATAAGTGAATGTCCCTGTTCTAGGAGATGTCCATGGCAGTATTAAGTGTTAAGGAGTATGAAGTATACAATCTGCATTCAAATGTTCAGAAAATGGATTGACGGATGGATGCATGCATGGATGGATGGGTGGATAGATAGAAAAAATGATATGGCAAAATGTTAAAATTGTTGGGTCTGAGTGTTTGGGGAAATAAATGTATTTTGGAGTCTCTGTATGGGGTTTGTATTATATTTCTAGCTGTCCTGTAAATTTAAAAGTTAAAACACAAACTTTCCCATCCCAACCACTCCCAAGCATACCATTGAGGGGGACTCAGCACATTTCCAACATTTTGCTACCATCCACATTATACTTTTTTTTATGATATATCTAAAGGCTTATTTTATTAATGTCTGTCTACCCCACCAGACTGTAAGCTCCAAGAGGATAGAGACAGTGTCCATTTTTTTCTTCGTTATATCCCAAGAACCTAGCACAGTGCCTGGCACATAGTAAGCCCTCAGTAAATAATTTCTGACTGAATGTTTAATTGAATGGAGGATGAGAAAATGGAGACAGTGAGTGTAAGTGACTCAAGAAGACTTCAGTGTGTGCTATACAAGAAGGGGGACCAAGATTATGTAGGGCTTTCATTCATTGTTTAAGCCAGCAGACAGTTGAGCATGTGTAAATGCTGGTGGGAGGGAACCAGCAGAGAGAAGATGGGAATTAGAGTAGAAGTAGAAGTCAGCCTTAGAAGAGTGGATATCTCTTCCCTGGTACAGGAACAAGAGCTACAGTCTCAGCTAACTCTGTAGGTTCGCTGGCAGGAAGTCCTACCAAGCCCTTTCTGTGAATTTTGGTAACGTAAGCAGCAAATCTGGATGCTGTGAGCAGCTCAGCATGCGTGGTGGACATCATTCCATTCACTTCTGCAAAGGAAGCAGACGTTTTCTTCATCACTGAGTATACTGACGCAGTGCAGAACAAAATAACAAGTTTCCAAAGCAACTCAGGAACAGAGCTGAGGCAGGCGATCTCAGTGTTCTTTTTGTCAAGCAAGCTTCCTCCCCAAATTGGGAAACAGTATGGTAAAATAATAATGGCTGAAACCAGTTGAGTGCTTACCATGGGTCAGGCACAGTTGTAGTCCTATATCTGCAATAACTCATTTGGTCCCCATATTATGATAGCATTTTAAAGGTGAGGAAACTGAAGTCCAGGGAGGTTAGGTAACTTGCCCAAGGTCACACAGCCAGTAGGTGGACAAATCAGTTTTTAAATCCAGGTCGTCTGGCTCCAGAATCTGTGCTTTTAATCATTCCCCTGTCTAGGACAGAGAGAAGGAGCATGTTAGGGATCTGAAAACCTGGAGTCTCTAGTATGAACCAGCTCTGTGAACTCGAGCAGTCACCCAGGGTTTTGACCATCAGTTTGCTCATCAGCCAAATGGGAATGATCATTGCTAATGACCACCGTGCTTACTTTGTGTGCCTTTTGAAAGGATCACAAGATGCTGAAAATGGAAAAGCACTATATAAAAGGATTAGTTTTATGCTAATCATTAGACTTAATATCCTATTTTCTAATTGGATCACAATTGGATCTAAACAGGCTGTTGTGAGGCTTTGGGTCCCCTAAGCCAGCAGCAGAAGGTTGGTGGTTACGGATCCTCTGACAGGTCACTTGATTCTCAGCTCATCAGCTTTAATGTCCCTGATCCAATTTCTGTGATGACCAATATGCGAACTTTGGTGCCTCCTTGCCCCTGGATCAGCAGACACACACCCACTCCTACCTCTCGGAACAGTCGTGGTCCAAGTCTTCACTCCTTTGAATCCACTGCATTACCTGAAGGAGTTACTGCTTGAAAACATAAAAAAAATTTTTTAAATAGCCTGAATTATGTTAATGGTGAGGTGCAGGCCGGCAGGCTGAGTCAAACCTGTCCCAGTTTAGCTGCAGAACTACAGACTGTCAGAGCTAGAAGAGAACTTCAAGATCATCTATTAGTGCAACTCCCCAACCTCCCGGGCCCCCAAACCCATTTTATAGACTAGGGAAACCGAGGCCAGGCATATGAGGTAACATAACTAGTTGGTGTTGGGAGCAGGATTTTTTTTTTTTAACTTGAAAAGCTTTTTCAAGTAGGTTCAACACAAATTATTTCACCTTGTTAAAACCCTGTCTACAAAATACTTCGATTATTTATATATTTGTCTCAGTATGTGTAACCTTGCCAGAAATAAGCTCAATCTTAAAATTCCACTACACGGAAAGTTATTATAAATCCTTCAACCTAATAATTCACTCAGAGTCCATTCTTTACTACAATTGCTCCTGTTTGGCCATTTTAGGCATTCCCCAGGTAAAAAAGAGTCCAGGTCTTCAGGATGGTTGGGTCTCTGACCACTCGTGTCAAGCACAGCCTGTTACTAACTAGATCATCTCTGAACTCAGTTTCCTGAGCTGGGAGAACAGTACCTACCTCGCATAGTTGGCGAGGAGCAGGGGGTCACATGAGATAATGCACGTTTGGTATCTACCTGATGTTCTATACCTTTGTTATTATTTGGGCATAGTTCCTCTCCTAAGCAGAGGGCAGTTCACTCTGGTTAAGGACCTGAGACCTTAGACCACCCAGGCGCTGATAAACCAGGGAGAAACCTAGCCTCGCCAGGCCTAGAAATGTCCATTCCCCACCCCCTCTCCTCCTTAAGACAGTGATAGGCCGGAATTCTCCTGGTTGATAAATGAGAGGCGCTGACAAGCTGCAGTGATGAGTGTTCCGAGAATCTGATTTGTGAGAAGGCGAATCTCCAGCACATGTACCATGGAGGTGCTTTGGGAAAGAGAGCCCGGCCTCCCTGCCTGAAGGAGGACAGGAGGGAGAGGGAACGGATGAAAGAAATGCTTAAGGGAAATGGACTGGAGGTGCCCAAAAGGGAAAATTTGAAAAGGAAAACAGAGGCTGAATCTCCAGAAACCGTCTCAGCGGTGAGTACCATTCAAAGAAGGATCGCGGGCTCCGATTATACGGATTTGGACGAAATACGAGATAGGGACAAAGGTGGGGTGTGAGAACTGCTGGAGACCGAGCCCCGTAACTGGGGGCGGGGGGAGGGCGGAGTACCCAGGTAGCCCGGGGGTGACGCGGGGCCGCCGCGGGCCAGAAGGCGGGGTTATGGGGGGCACCGGCAAGGGTAGGGGGGAGTGGTCCAGACCCGGCCGCCGAGCCGCCGTCGCATTCGCCCCGGGGCAGGTCAGCGACCCGGGGCCGCGGAGCTGCGGGGAGAACCGAGAGGGGCCGCGGTTGCCATGGCACCAGGCGGGGAGGGGGTGACTCGGGCCCCGCCCCGAGCCCCGCGGGGCCGCCGGCTCCAGATGGTCCCCGGCCTCCCGCGGGAGCCGGCGGCCTGCGGCAGGGGGAGGCTATTGTCCTCCTTCCGCGGCGCCGCAGTCCCGCCGCTCGCGCCCGCGCGCCGCCACGCGCCCTGCCACGCGCCCGGCCGCCCCCGCCGCCGCCGCCGGCCCTGTGCGCCCCGCGCGCCCCGCGCGCCCCCCGCGCCGCTCGCGTTCGGTGACAGCGCCCGCCCGCCCGCCGCCAGCGGTGCGCCCCGCCGCCGCCCGCAACCGCCGCTCGCGGCGGGGCTGCGGGCGCGGCGACTACCCGTGCGCACCCCCCACGCCCGCGGCCGGCGCCTCCGCACCCAGGTAGGTGCCGGGCGCCCGGGCTCGCTTTGTCCCGGTGGCCGGGGGCGGCGCGCTTTGTGGAGCCGCGGGCGGGCATCTGCGGGGTTGGGGTCGGGGTCCGGCCAGGGGGCCCGAGGGGGCAGGGAGGGAGCCGCGCCGAGGTGGACGACGGCGCCCGGCCCTCGCTCCGGCCCGGTCCTGGGGACCCGGGTGGTGAGAGTCCTGTGCCAGCTTCCCAGGTACCAACCAGTCCGAAGGCGTGGGTGGGGGTGCGGGGTGGGGGGGAGTTTGGGGGGACGAGGCTGCGGGGACGTGGGCTTTTCCGGAGCCGAGAGAAGAGTCTGGAAGAGTTCGGGCTGACACATGCGTTCATGGGCTGGCAGCGGCTCTGACAGCGCCACCACCGTTCCGGTCACCGCGGTTCCTGGGGCTCCGGAGCCCGCGCCGCTCCAGGCGCTCGGGCGCACGCTTGGCCCTCTTTGGCCGGCGTCAGCGGATGCCGACTCCCTCCCGAGCTGGTTGGGGGGGGGGGGCTCCTTCTGGAGCCTGGGGAGCTTCTCCTGGCCTATGGTAGCTCCGTGTTCTCCTCCCTGCCCCCTTGAGTGTTTGTGAGCGTGGGGGACACGGCTGGCTGTGGTGAGGGAGAGGGAGGCCCCTTCCTGAGGTGGGAAGCAGCTGCAGGGAGTCTGTGTGGCTGGGACATCTAGAGGGCTGTGGAGTCGGGATCATTGTCATCCCCCCACCCCCACCCGCCAGCCCCCACACCCTCACCCGGGCACAGGATAAGGCCTCCTCCTGGAGAGCCTAAGTCCAGCAACAGCCAGTTCGATGGAACCATCCCACTCGGCTAACCCGGTGACATTGCATGCTCGTCTGAGACGCCGGCTTGGCCCTGTCCTAACCTGCTACATGGTGTCCCAGCGGGTTCTCTCAGCTGCCCTCCTCGCCTTCATTTCCAGCGCTCTCCAGCCTGGGCAGGGGTGTCCACAAACCAGTTTTCCTTTGAAGGTGAAGAGGACAGCGTGAGTTCCAAATATGTCTCTTAAATTGAGGTGTTGGCTGGGCTTTTGGCACATTCGGAAGAGCAAAGGCTTAGGAAGGGGAAAGCTCATCTAGATCTTAGATTTTTCCGGTAAAGAAATGGATGATACCTCAGGCCTGGGGGTGGAGGTGGGGAACAGAGGAATGAAAATTAGTGTGAATAATTCTGCTTTTAGCAGAGGGTTCCAATGGGAAGAATCAGACAAAAACTCAGTGCCCTTCTAAATTGTTGGAGGGAAGTGCCTGTGCTTTATCAGGAAATAACCTGTCTCTGGGTTCTCCATTGCCCTCCATGCATCTTTCTCTTGCCTTCCCCGTAGCCCTGAGTTTGTGATTTCTTCTTTTTTTTTTTTTCTCTCTCTCTCTCTCTCTGCCAGTTCATCCCTTTCTACTTTGCATCAAGTAAGAGACTTTTACTCTACCAAAGTCTTGTTCTTTCTAATCCATTATTCTTCCTGCTGCCATTTACCCCTCTTTGCCCCTCCATAGCTCTCAAGCCGTATGATCCTCTGTCTACACTGCTGGGGTTCGCCTGGGTTGGGCAGTCAGCTCTATTTGACTCATTAGATCTAAAGCCCCTCCAAATTCATTTTCTTCTCTCCTCATTAGACCTGCCCACTCTTTGTGGGTCTTGGGGTTTCTGAAGAGTGCCTCTGACCAACCCCAGCTGCTCCCCATCTTTCCACCCCCGTGGCCCTCAGAGTGTGGTCCCCAGCTCAGCAGGTTTAGCATAACCGGGGAGCCGGGGAGATTGCAGAGTCTTGCCCCTCTGCCCCAGATCTGCTGTATCTGAAACTCCAGGGGCCGGGTCCAAGGATCTGTGTTTGAACAAGCCCTCCAGGAAATTGTGATGCACGCTAATTTGAGAATCCTTGGTCCTGGCCTATAGCTGAGACACAGAGCAAATTCTCTGATCCTATTGCCCTTCCTTCCTTGAGCTTTTCGCAAGCTCTAAGACCTTAATGATGGGGGGTGGGGGGAATGAATTATGGCTGACCATTCAGAATATCTTTATTGAATACCTATTGCACAAAGCTTGGAAAACACACACAAAAAAATGAGTAAGATACAGCCTTGTCCACAATGAGTTAAAAGTAGAACAGGCAGAGAGGCACAGAAACAACTAGCTGTAATACAATGTGGTAAGAGCAATAATAGCCGTGTATCTTAAGTGCTGTTCGGGAGCAAGAGGAGGGAATGACAGACTCTCTCTAAGGGGGGTAAAGAATTCATCAGGAGCAGGGTGTGGTGAGAGGAGGAACTGAGGAATAAGACAGGCTCTAGCCCTGGGGATGAGATTTCTAGGTCTTCGCACCACTCAAAATGTAAGGAAGGGGGGCAGCTGCCCTTGGGAACGGGCTCACGGCCAAGTGATCTGCATCCAGGAGCGCTTGGGCAGAGGTTCCAGCAGGACCCCAAGCCTGCACCTGGCAGGAGTTGGCATTATTCTGGCACTAACTGTGTCAACTACTTGGGCCTGGCCCCGAGGTCAGTGGCTAAGAATAAGGTGCTGGAGAAATTGTGATCTGGATTAGCTGCTGCACTGCCCATCACGAGAGTTCAGGAATCCACAGTGGAGAACACAGTTGAGGATTCTCCAGTGTAGAGAGAGACAGGAGTTGTGGGGCCAGGGGCCATGCAGGGACTGAGACTCTCAGTGAAAAGAAACCAGAGCAGGACCTGTGCAGAAGATGCTCACATAAAAATTATAGGAATCTGAGGATGGTGGCAGGAAACACGGAGAACCCAGCCTATTTGTCCAAAAAGCCAAGGGGTCTACAGAGCTGGAATGCGTGAAAATTAGAACTCAGAGCCCTAAGGCTGAACACCACCAGGGAGCACCGTTCACATGGAAGTCTCTGAGAATAAACCCCCCTGCAACAGAGCAGCCCCTTGGGAATCAGTGATCTCAGAACACACCAGTGACGTCTCGGGTCCTTTTCTGTGTCACGGCATCCCTGGAAAATTAGGACACAAAGCATGCGGGTCTAAAACTTGATTTGGCCAGAGGGGCATTTAAGTGGCAGAATATTTATTTGGTGAACGGGGGTTCCCAGCTTCATACTTTCCCCCCTCCCTGTGCCTGTACTCCAAAAGGATTCCTCAGGAAGATTAAGTCAGATCACCCAAAGGAAGCTAAAGCAGGACATGCTTGGGTTCTGTGCAGTTTACAGGGCTCCCGGGACCACCCAGTAGTTTGGAGACGGAATCAGAAAGCCTGCTTCCTTATGTCTCTGTGGAATGCAAAGATAAGTCAGGGCCTCCAAACCTCAGATGCCAGGTGGGTGGCATAATCATGTGGAATGGCTGGTGGGAATGGTGGGGCCTGCAGAGAAATGGAGAGTGCAGGCACATGTCATGGATCCCCAAATCAGTTCTTTTTAACCAGCCTATTGGCTAAGCAAAACATTCCTAGGGGCTGATTTCACAGCTTCATGACTCCTGATAAAGGAAAAGGACCATGGAAACAAGCAGGCAGCGTGGGCATGGTATTTCGGTATTTTTGTGCGACTACTAGAAATATCCATTCCAAAGCTACGCATGAGCAAGGCTGCTGGTTAGGAAGCCCTAATGAAAAGGGCAGAGATGAAAGGGAATTAGAATTGGTGCTGGGGCTTGGGCAGGTTCCTATCCAGCAGCTAAAAGTATTAGGTAACTCTAGTTCAGGTCACGCCTTGCCCACAGCACTGCTCTTCACTCAGGGTGACTCAACTCTGCCCTCAAATTTATTTCAATATAAATATTTACAAGAGAAGATTAAGAGAATCTTATGGGGATCAAGGGAAATGACTTTTGAATGAGAAAGGAGTCCTAGACCTAATGGAAATTAGGTCCCTTTCCCGCTACAGGAAAGCCCAAATCTAGGAACCTTAGAACTTCAGCCCCTTGCATTTTATTAGCACTACTCCCAGGACTGTGTTTTTGCTTTGGGAGAAAGAGGAGGGGCAGATAATCCTATCCTTCACGTGGCCAGGTCCAGCTTCAAGGGCCCCATTGGTGACAGAAGCCAAGTTCTGTCTTTGTGTGTCCATGGAAGCACACCTCCCTCCCTCCCTGCATCACACCCACCACCCATCCCTTCTTCCTTCCCCAAACTGCACAAGAGGCTCAACATACCTCTTTCCTTTCCAGAACCAGTGACTGCCAAGATCATAGCCTTAATCCTAGGAAGTCCTGTTGAGGATTAAAATGTCTTTGTATTTGAGAGGTACTGGGAAAGTGAGAAGCTCAGAATTTGAGGTTCTGTTCACATTACAGGCCCAGCCTCTTCCATTCCCTCGAATGACTGCTGGATGCTAGATTACACGAGAACTTTGGACGGCAGAAGTTGTTGTTGTTTTTAAATCCCCGGCAGCTAATCTGAAGCTCATTTGTTAGTTTTGAGAAGGACAGACTCTGTTGGCTTGACAGAGTCTTAAGTGGTGCTGGCAAGCGTCCAAGGGCCCTAGAAGGGAGGGGTGGGTGCTGATGTCTTGGGGGGAAGCCGGCTCAGCAGAGCACTGAAGGGCTCCAGGAAGTCAGAGGAACCTGTAAATATTCTTAGTTCACGAGGCTACGACCAAGAGCTTGTCCCCAGGGTCACAAAGTACCTGCTCTGAAACCCAGGCCTGTGCCTTCCAACTGCGTGACCTCAGACCAGAGACTTAACCTTCCAGAGAGGCAGCTTCCTATGAACCCCGCTATGAAATGGGGTTGATAATGCAGCTGCCTCGTAGGCTGGGACGGGGCAATGCATGTGAATGCGGGGCACACATGTCACAGTGACATCTATCCAGCATTGATTAAGCGTTCCCTGTAACGAACAAAAGGAAACAAAGCAGAGAGAGCCGTGCTGCCTCCTCTGAACCTCTGGGCAGCATATTGATATTTGCCTTAAGAACACACCCCTGTCTTCCTGGCATGTCGTTGATACTTCTTAGCAGGGCAGTAGGATCTGGACCTTTTCCTTTCCAGACCGGCTATAGGGCAGAGGAGGCTGGCTCGTGTAGAGTAGGCACCCAGGGTGGTGTGTAGAAGGGGGACTGAAAGAACCGGTTTCTACTCACTTTTTGCCCAAGGGGTCCCACATCGGCTGCCCACATCCCGCTGGCCTGAACCATGCCAAGGCCCCCGGCCCTGCCCGCTGACCCACTCTGCCCCGAAGTTGGCAGGTCCCTTTCTCCCCACCGTGTTGCTTGGACACAGCTGTGCTCCTGCCTGCTCCATTGCGTGTGTATTGCACGTCTGTTCTCCTACTTCCCCACTGGGCCTTCCCCTCTCTCCCTGGGGGCTGATTTCCTCTGGCCAGAAAGAGAACGGGACAGAGCGAGGGCAGGAAGGTGGAGGCACGGGGGCCCCGAGATGTCCCTCACCAGCCACCTCCCCCCAACCCTTTGCAGGAGCAGGAAACCACCCACCGCCATGAGCAGCACCCTGTCCCCCACAGACTTCGACAGCCTGGAGATCCAAGGCCAGTACAGCGACATTAACAACCGCTGGGACCTCCCCGACTCCGACTGGGACAATGACAGCAGCTCGGCCCGCCTCTTTGAGAGGTCCCGAATTAAGGCCCTGGCAGGTGAGTCTGTGTTCCCCACCCCAGGCCCCCTGGACTGGGGAAGATGCTAAGCCCCGAGTCACCCCCTCAACCCCCTGGTCCCCAACTCCAGCTTCCAAGAACAAGTTTCATGCCATCCAGAACATTCCCGAGGTACCCTGCCCCAAAGCATACAGAAGCCGCGCTAACCCCTGGACTCAACTGTCTTCCTTTTTGTGCTCAGCTGACGAAAACAGCTTCCACGCCTGGCCCCTGCCCCTGAGGTCGTGTCCTTTAATTCTTTTTCACTCTTCCTCCTGCTGCTTTTACTTCTGCATCTACCCTGCCTGTCAGCCCCTCGGGGTGTCGCCCTTGATCTCCACTGTCATTTCCCACACCTGTTCTCCCTCCTCACCTGTTACGTCCACCTGCCACCTGTCACTCCCATTTTTCCATCTACCTGTTCCCTGAAGCAGGCCCCCCTCCACCTGCCACAGGCTTTGGCAGCGGCCCATTCTCCTGGGTTTGCTCTCTTCCTGCCCCAGACCCCGCCCTCCCCTACGGCCAGGGCTCTCCCCTTCAGCTCCTCCTGCACAAACAAACCTGTCAGACGGGCCTCCCCGCTTCCCGTTCCGGTCAGGAGTTGCCATGGCAACTGTGAGTGTGGCCACCATGTGACACTACAGGTGGCCGGGGCGTGGGGCTGAGTCACCCTCACACCCTAATCCACCCACCCTGTCAGGCTTCCATCTTCCACTCTTGACCCTGCTACTGATCCACTGGCCAGGGTCCAGTGCCTGAGGTCCCAACCGCTCCCACCTGGGAGGCAGGCCCGCCTCCTGGAGGAGGAAAGTGACTGGCGTGTTTTACAGGATCAACAGGTGACGTTTTTATAGTACAGGTTCCCAAGCCCCTCCGTGGTCATACTGAATTGGAATCTGTGAGACTTTAGTCCAGGAATTCTAGAGAGCTTCAGTGTTAGGACTCAAAAGTGAGTCCTCTCCCAGTGCCCAGGATCCCATCAGTAGACGTCGGGATTTTGAGAAGCGAGAGTTTATTGCTAAGCACAAAGCAAGGAGACCAGAAGGCTGATGGGCTTTAAATCTGTCTCCTGGAACTGGGGAAATTTTCAGTGTTTTCTAGCCTTCGGACAGAGGAGGGCAGGCTTAGGATAATGAGGAAGGCAGTCAGTTCCGGGCCGACTCGTGTTACTTCATTAATAATCATTAAGGGGGCTACGTGCAGGAGCACCAGACTTCAGGGGGCTACGTGCTTGAGGCTGCCCTGGTGTCTGTGCACACGACGTGTGCCATCCAGAGCTGCCTTGGTGTCTGTGCACACAACATGTGCCACCCAGCGCTGCCATTAGGGATTCGAGCCTCTGCACCAGGCTCTCCTAAGAGGTATCTCCGCCGCCCTGCCCGGTGGGTGGGTGCCTCACACAAGGAGATGCCAAATAAGCACTGAATGAATGAGGGGAAAGCGACAAAAGCTGGAGCCCAGAGAGGGGTAGGAAGGGAACCTGGTGGCTGGGGAGCGTCTGGGGGTCTGGGACGGCACCTGGTGGACGCAATGGCACGGAAGGGGGGCGGGAACTGGAGATGATGGAAACATCCCTGCCACACAGGCTTCTGTGCAGCTAGGTGAGGTGACATAAGTCAGTCCTCCCACGGTGCTGACACCTCCTGAGCTCTCTCTGCCTCTCAGGGAGCTCCCCGAAGCTTCCAGGCTTCCCTTCCTCTGCTTTCTGAGTTGGGGATCCAAGCCTGTGTCCCAGAAGTTACCCAGTGGTGGTGGTGGTGAGGGTTTTCCTTGCCACGCCTCCAGCCCTCTGGGAAGCAGGAGTTTGGGGGTGTCTCTCTCTCTCTTTCTCTCTCTCTCTGGTCTTTCGTACATCCTGGCAAGTCGGAGGCTGACGGGCAGGTCTATAAGGCACTGGCAGGTCTCTCCGCTGCCCACGCAGGGCCTGGCCCCGCCCCTGCCCGCCGAGCCCCGCCTCCCCCTCCCCCGCCACCATCCAACCTGTTTGGCTGGAGCCACCTCCAGGTGCTCCCCGCCCACTCTTCCCAAGCCACTGAGCGTCCCAAAGCTAAGCTCCGGTGCCCAGGCATCCGAGAGCTCCTGTCCCCCCCACCCCAACCTCCCACCCTCTCCGCGGACCTTCCCTCCACGCTGTGTCCCCACCGCCTCTCCGCGTCCTCGGCACAGGCGCCAGTGGGGAGCGGGGACCGGGTCCTGCCGCGTGCAGGGAGAGAATGGACTCTGGGCCCCGGGCTCTGTAGGAGGGGCAGCGGCACCATGAATGGCGAGGGACTGAGCCGGGCGCACGGGAACGGCCTGAACGGGGCTGGGGAGATTTACTATGAGGCCGGGGACCGCTCCCAGCACCCCGGGGGCCTCCTGCTCTCGCCGGCCGCCTTCGTCAACCCCGCTCAGTACGCCAACGTGCTGGAAGGACGCTTCAAACAGCTGCAAGGTGAGCTCCCGGCAGAGGGGAGCCCCGTGGGAGGACAGCGTGTGCAGAGGGGGAGCTGGGGGGGCGGGAGGGGGAGCCGAGCCGAGCGGAGAATCCGGAGTGGGGGGGCGGCTTGGGGTGACTCAGAGAGCTGTGTTGGAAGCCGTGCCCGCATTTGGAGGGAATGATTACAAGCGGTCAGGAGAAGACGAAGATGTCAATGGAACCGAGAGAGGTTTAGACACACTCGGGGAATGTGGGTGAGAGCCGCGAGTAGGTGTGGCCACGAGGCACCCTGCTGGGTGGATGGGAGAGGGAGGGAGGAAAGGGTGTCAGTGTCAGCAGTTCGCCTCCCCCCACCCCCACCCTTTAATGCAGTCTCCCTTCTAGTGAGTTTGGGGGTGGGGGGAGCGCCTGCTGGGAGATTTCCAGAAGGCAAGAGGGAGAGCCTGCTTGTGGTTTTGCCAGGTTCCTGAGTGGGTGTCTGGATGTGTGCAAGGAGGCAGTGTATGGGGAAATTGAGTGTGTCAAGGGAATTTGTGCTAAGAGGGCCAGGTGTATGTCGGAGCTGGCATGTGTTTTACTGGCCCAGTGATTTAAGTGTGTTTCTGGGAGTCATTGTGTGGGTGGGGCGTGTGTGTGTGTGTGTGTGTGTGTGTGCATGTATGCGTGGATCTCTGGATGGCGTGGCAATCTTGGGACCTTGGAAGTTACACCTCATCTCCGGGCCTTTACTGTTGCCCCGTTTCCTCCTAGCTGCCACTCTTTCCACCCCTTCCCTTCTTCGTCTACCTGTGTACCCCACCCCAGTGTGCCCGGGATCAGGGCAGATCCCCCCAGGAACAATCCAGGAGGTGATCCCTGAGGATCCCAAAAGGAGGCCCAAAGGCACTCCTGTTCCATGGGTGCTACGGAGCGCATCCCACACAGCCACTAGGACCCCGAGGTTGGCACAGGTGCAGGGGCTGGAGGGTGAGAAAGACAGGAGCAGACATGGGTGTGTCTGAGCATTCATCTTAGGGCTGAGACGTGTGGGAATGTGAGGTTAAGGGATGAGTCTTTTAGGTTTCTGAGACACAGATGCCGAGAAGGAAATGAAAGTGCCTGTTGAGGCCCTGGCCACTTGGGCCGTGTCCTTGCCCTGGAGTCCTCTGTCAGCAACTGACAGAGATCCCAGTCACCAAAGCGGCTTCCATCAGCCTGAGCCTCTTGCCCACTTTGTCACTTAGGAGTTCTACAAATGTTAGTGTATTATTTTTCTGTGGGCCCTGACATCCTCCCCCTCCCCCATCTGCAGTAACTCCTGTGGACCCAGGAAAGAGGTGGCTTCCCAGCCTCTTGGAGATGGGCGTCTACCCCTACTTGGCTTTTTGTTGTTGTTTTTGCTCACTGTTTTCCCAGTTCCCAACTTTCCAGATCTTGTTTTTCTTCTTAACATTTGCATGCTCTGGCATGTTTGTGTCCCGGGCCTGGATCCCTTTGGAGCTAACTGAATCAACCCACCCCAGAAGTGTAGTGGTCGGTGATTTCTTTAAATTAGCCAAGGAGAGTAAGCTGACTCAGAGGGCCTGCCGCCTCTATAACATCAAATCCTTCTAATGACAACTTGGAAGGCCCGCTGCTGTAATTTAAGTCCACGCCCAAAAGACAGCAGCCATCCCTGGGACTGGCCCTGAGCTGCTTTTGGTGTTCCTTTGGCCTGGGTCTCTCCTTTCTAACTGTATCTCGCCAAGGAGCCATTTTGTGCCAGGCCCCGAGCCTGCACCCACTGATTCATTTAATCCATGCAATGACCTGTTTGAAGTAGAAGGTGATATGCCCATTTTACAGATGAGCAAATCGAGGCACTGGGGGATGAGGCGACTTTCCCAGTGTTTCGGACCACCGTGACGGGGCAGAGCCCAAACCCGATGCAGGCCACCCGAAAGCCAGCACCAAAGCCGTTCTCTGCACGTCTCACTGCGTCCACGTTCTTTCATCCTTCCTTCTCAAAGCCTATTTTCTGGCTCTTACTTTTGTGTTCTTCCCCTTCCTTCTGGTCTTATTTCCATTTCTTTACTTGCTGACTTTGTAAGTGATGTGTTTTCCTCTTAGCCACCTCCCTTCCCCTTCCCTCCTCCCGAGATCTCGCTTCCCACCCCCTAGGTACCCACCCCCCCATCCCTCCACTTGCTGTTTTCCTGACTTGGGGGCAGTCCTACCAGCTAGTGTTTCAAAGCCGGTGGACTGTCCTTGACAGTCAGACACGACCCCGTGTCTCCACCACAGATGAGCGAGAAGCTGTGCAGAAGAAAACCTTCACCAAGTGGGTGAACTCGCACCTGGCCCGGGTGACATGCCGGGTGGGAGACCTGTACAGCGACCTCCGGGATGGACGCAACCTCCTGAGACTCCTTGAGGTGCTCTCCGGAGAGATCCTGGTGAGCCGTGAACCCGGGACTCTGGGGGGAGAACCTGGGAACCTGCATTCTAGGAGCCTGCTGCAGAAATTGCCCTGAGGGAAAGGCGCACATCTACAGGGCCAAAAGCAGTGGTTCCCTGTGTCCCCAAGATGGTTTCATCTTGAGAGGCTTTGCCACACAGATTAAAAGGTGGCACGGCTTCTTGGAGACAGGAACAGCGACCCCATTGAAAACCTTCCTTTTTCCGCTTACTCTTGGTGCGATTAATTCCCTTGGGAATCTTAATCTGCCCTAAGCCTCCTCATCTATAACCTCAGCTTTGGCTCTGTGAACTTTGGCCCAGGCCTGGGGCTGTCCCCCGGGGGGTTCCTGAGGTCGTTTCCCGGGAAGATGGGCAGAGCGGGGCCATGGGAAGGCTGGGCAAGAAGCGGTGGGAGGCCCAGGGTCCCTGTGTCATTGAGTTCCCTGCCCCTCCACAGCCCAAGCCCACCAAGGGCCGCATGCGGATCCACTGCCTGGAGAATGTGGACAAGGCGCTGCAGTTCCTGAAGGAGCAGAAAGTGCACTTGGAGAACATGGGCTCCCACGACATTGTGGATGGAAACCACCGTCTGACCCTCGGGCTGGTCTGGACCATCATCCTTCGCTTCCAGGTACTCCAGGACAGGGTCGTGCCGTCCGTGGACCAGCTCTGTCCGTGATCTGATAGGTGCAGAAATGGAGAGGAAGCTTCTAGAACCTTACATAGCAGCCTGTTGTTGCTGCAGCATCCAGGCACAGACAGGGTCAGTGGGCTGTCCTTGTGGAGCGGGATAGAGAGAAGTTTGAGTGTGGTCGGACGGCGTGGGGAGTGTCCCGTGGCCTGAACTGTGCACTTGTGGTGTGCAACACACCCACATGCTTGGAAATGTTAAAACCTGGTCCTTCACCACGCCACATGGTGTTTGAGAAGAAGGACTTTGGGGGGCTGGTCCCCTGAAGTCTGCTTATAACTTCTTCCTGTACTGTGAGCACAGCCGGTCCAATGCCCTGAGGCCATCACAGCTCTCCCAACTGCCCCTTCACTCCCCGGATGTGAAGCCCTGCTCCTTCCAGCCCTAAATAGAGCTCCACCAGCTTCACCCTCAAATCCGAGCACCCAGAAAATGTCCACTCATCCACCTGTGGGTGCCCTCTTGGAGGAGCCAGCAGCCTTCACTTGGAGGCACTTCCACTCTTCCGTCTTCCTGCCCCGTTCTTTGACCTCAGCTCCTTTTGGCCCCGAGGGCCGTGGGCACTAGCCTAGGTCGAAGGGGCCCCAAGCTCTGGCCCTGGCCCCCACTCCCACCCCCCACCATTCCCTAATGAGCTATTCCCAGCCATTCACCTCTGAGCCTCTGGTAATGCCAGGAGCCCCTTTTGCTCAGTGAGTGCGGGCCTTCCTTCCTGCCGCAGATCCAAGACATCAGCGTGGAAACCGAAGACAACAAGGAGAAGAAGTCAGCCAAGGATGCCTTGCTGCTGTGGTGCCAAATGAAGACCGCGGGGTGAGGGCGCCAGGAGCGAGGTGGGGAGGGCGGGCAGGGGACCGCCCTGGAGGCCCAGACCAGGGCTCGGCCCCACTCACCCTCTCCCCTGGTCCCCCCGTTCATAGGTACCCCAATGTCAACGTGCACAACTTCACCACCAGCTGGAGAGACGGGCTGGCCTTCAATGCCATCGTTCATAAACACCGGTGAGAAGATGGGGCCGGTGAGCCCAGCTGAGCCTAAAGACCCAGGGTGCACACTCATGCAGAGGAAGAGATGAGCCGCAGAGCGATTAACAAGAAGTGACCATTTGATGGGAACCCAGACTGGGGGTTCTGCAGAGAGAACTAGCGGTGGGAAGTGGGAGGGTGGGGGGGGACACAGGCCGAGTGCAGGGATCGAGGTGTGGATTCTGGAAGCCTACACCCAGGCAAAAATGAATTGGTGATTGAGATTTAAAATAAGAGTGGGTTTACTTCGTCTCTTTAAAATCTGATGGTCTCTTTAATTTTTTTTTTAGCTTTTTTATTGTATAATATAACATATATACAAAGCAAAGGAAGAAAAAAGCAATGATTCTCAAAGCACTCTTCTACAAGTAGTTACAGAACAGATCCCAGAGTTTGTCAGATGGGCTGTTGATAACTTCTCTCTTCCCTCCCCACTCAGGCCAGACCTGCTGGATTTTGAATCCCTGAAAAAGTGTAATGCACATTATAATCTGCAAAATGCTTTCAATCTGGCTGAAAAGGAGCTGGGGCTTACCAAACTTCTGGACCCTGAAGGTAGGAGCAGAGCTATATAAAAAAGACACTGTGGGGTGGAGACAACAAGTGGATTGGAGATTTCCAGGGTCTGGGGAGATAGAGGGAAATGGGGAGTGATTGCTCTTGCATACGGGGTTTCTTTTTGGCGTGAGAGAATGTTCTGGAATTCAATGGTGGTGACGGTTGCACAGTCTTGTGAATATGCTAGAGATCACTAACTTGTATACTTTAAAAAGGTGAATTATGTAGTACATAAATTATATTTCAACTAAAAAAAAAGGCGGGGGGCTGTAGGAAGAAAGGCATCCCCTGTGCAGAAAGAGCCATGGGACATGGGTTCTATCCCAGCCCTACCACACAGCAGCTGTGTGACTTCGAACCAGTTGCTCAGCTTCTCTGTGTGACTCATTTCTTCGTGGTCTCTAAGGGCCCTACTTATTCTAAAATTCCAGGATTCTAAATTAAGCTACATGACCTTAAAATCTCGCCAACAACTGGCCTTGCGGTAGCCACCCTGGGCTGATGATGGTGACACTGAGAAGGCGAGCACCATACTTTGAGCCCTGGTTTTGTACCCAGCACTGCACTTGACACACTTTAATTAGCTTAGTCCTCATAACCGCCCTTTGAAACCGGTACCATTATTATCCCCAATTTATGGAAGAGACATCAGGGACCTAGAAAGAAAGGTTAAGCAACTAGCCCTAAGTCATATCGCCACTGGAGCTGGGGTTTGAGTCAGGCAGGCTGACTCCGGGACTCATGTCCTCCCCTCTTGGTGGCAGGGCCAGAAAAGGAAAGGAGAGAAGGGCCAACTGACTTCTCTACTGGGAACATTCCTTCCTGAGCTCATTGAGCAGCTTTTCATCTTGGTCATTTTCTCCCTATTTTCCATCTCTAGCCCCAACTCCTATGCCTCCTTAATCTAAAATGACAAACGTCAGCTCACTGGTGACGGAAGTGGGCTAAACGCAATGTTCCTGGGAGAACATTTGAGAAGCACTGCATTAATAAAGAACAGAGAAGCAGAGCTAGGTATTCTGTAACTTTCCGAGATGATTTAAAGGGCTCCTGCCTGTGCCTTCTCAGAGGCAGTTCAGAGACCTTGCCATCTCATCATCTTACCATTAGGTAGGAAAATATATGGCCTAATTAAGAGAGTCTGGAGATTTCAAGTCACAGTCGGCCCTAGTCCTTATGGTAGAAGCAGAGACTCGGCTTGAAGGCCACGTGGTTGAACTTGGGGACTGAGGTTATATACAGAGCTGGGAACTGGCCCTGTACCCACTGCCTGGGCTCCCCAGGCCCATTGCTCAGAACATCCCAGTGCGGGAGGCTCAGTTTCCACCTTCTGTCTCACTCCCCTTGAATCAGGCCACTCCTTAGAGATCTTTCCAGCCCATAAGTCCATGATCCATCCCCAAATGGCACTGCTGTTTCTTCAGATGACTAATTTTGGTTACCATTGAGAAAAATGGGTACAAGCCTCCTTGGGCTTCTGGGTTTTGGATACTGCTCGGAGGGTCTTTCCCATTCCAAGGGGGAGAAAGAAGATGAGCTTTCTCATGGCTTTGTGATCTGAAAGGTCTTTTGCTGTGTAAGAGGCCTGGAAAGACATCAGCCTAGGAAATCACGGAGGGCCCTGGGTTTGGGGTAAGAGAGTCAGTTGGAGGTATGACTCCTGGAAGCACGTTTCTAACCAGTGCCCGAGCTGAGCGGTCCTTTTCCTTAGATGTCAATGTGGACCAGCCGGATGAGAAATCAATCATTACCTACGTGGCTACTTACTACCACTACTTCTCCAAAATGAAGGCCCTGGCCGTGGAAGGCAAACGAATCGGCAAGGTATGCACTGCCATGGGGCAGTAGGCATGCAGGCCAGGGGAGCCCTGCACCCCTAAAGCGGAGGCAGGGTAGAGCTGTGGGACCAGGCCCCCCATGGGCAGGACGTCACACCCCTGCCTCGTAGGTGCTGGACCAAGCCGTGGAGGCAGAGCATCTGGTGGAGAAGTATGAGTCCCTGGCCTCAGACCTGCTCCAGTGGATCGAACAAACCATTGTGACCCTCAATGACCGGCAGCTGGCCAACTCCCTGAGCGGGGTCCAGAACCAGCTGCAGTCCTTCAATTCTTACCGCACCGTGGAGAAGCCACCCAAGTAGGTACCCCCTGTGTCTCACCCTGCTGGGTCACACCTGCCCTGAGCTGTGCATGCACAGAGCAAGAGGAGAGGTGGGCGGGGGGTGGGGGTGTTGGGGAACCTAAATTTAGGCAGCCCTTCCGGAGGGAAATTTGGCAGTACCCAAATGCACTGGAGGATCATTTCCCCCCAGCTCGGTGCACCCGAAGCATCCAAACGACATATCTCTGCCAAAATAAATCATTTCTGATTATCCACTTTTAAAAATCATGCTGTGGAAATGATGGCTCCAGTGCTGTGGGGCTAGTGCAGTCCACTCAGATAGGGTTATGGTCAGGGTGCCACAGCCACCCAGCTCCAGTTTAAGGACAGGTGGGACTGGCCCTGATGGTGGCATTGCTGCTAGCTCACAGCCGGTTGCCGAGACCTTATCATTCCTGTCTTTTAGCAACCGGGTCTTGTGAAATATGGACTTGCTGTCAGGCAGTTCGGTACGGAACCTGCTGAAACGCCTAGGTTTTCTCTATCATTGAGCTCTTTTCCATTAACTTGTTTGAACTCCAAAACTGTTATCAATGATATTGATCCATAAAACATCTGTTCCTGGGTTTTCTCTATCATTGAGCTCTTTTTGGATTAACATATTTGAGCTCCAAAACTATTTAGATCCAGAAAACATCTGTTCCTGTGCATACTAGGGAATGATTGGATCTGTGCCCTTTGACCCAGAAAGTCCTCTCCGGGTCATTGTACAAGGATGTCTGCCTGTGTGATCGGTGTGAAAGGAAGACAAGTCACAGCGCAGCCACTGAAAATAATGTTGACATGTAAAGATGTTCATGATTTAAAAAAGCAGTTTACAAAAGAGTGATTTGTGGACAGCTGGGAACAGGCTTAAGCGTGCAGGCTCAAACTGACTTGAGTTCAAAATCCTGGCTCTGCCACTTATCAGTTGCGACCCTTGGGCAAATTATTTCGCTTCTCCATGCCTTGGTTTTCTCATCTGGAAGAGGGAGATTATGGGTAGGTAGACAATGGTGAGAATTCCCTGTGCGATCCTGAGCACAGGGCCCTGATAAATGATGTCAACCCAGGTGTGCAAAACAAAAAACCCTTCCTTCCCCGTGCAAAAGAGTAAGAGCATTCTGTTTTTAAAGTTTTCGGTTATTTTTTTTAAGTTACGTTCTTTCGGTTTGCATGTTCTTTCTGGCTTTTACACCAAGAGCATGCCTTGCTTTTGTAAAAAGAAAAGCAACACAGGACACTTGATTTTGAAAAAGTGGCCTTTGACTCTGACCCCGACCTGGCCTCCGGCCTCAGGTTCACCGAGAAAGGGAACTTGGAAGTACTGCTTTTCACCATCCAGAGCAAGCTGCGTGCCAACAACCAGAAGGTCTACACACCCCGCGAGGGCCGGCTCATCTCCGACATCAATAAGGTCCGCGGCCCCCATCCCCTGGCCCACATGCCTCCCATGGGTCCCCAGACCCGGGGCCATCACCTCTCCAACTTCAACACCACTGTCCCCGGTGCAGACGTGGCCCCCATGGCCCGCGTGCCTCCCTTCCTCCATCCCCGCTCTCTCTCTCTGCACCAGTTCACATGATGAAATTGTGCACCAAATCCCTTCCTGTGCTCAACATACTCCCAATTCAGGATCCCTGCTCTTTTCCCTAGAGACAACATCATAAGATTAACAGAAATTAAAATGAGATCCGTCTACAGTCCTGCCATTACAAACACACTGGTGGTTTCCATTGCTCCCCGTTGAACCTTGTCCACTTCCCGTGGCCTCGTAGCCCTCCCAGCTCTGCCCCTGCCTTTTAGGGGTCTGTCCAGCCACCTTCCACAGGCTCACCAGGCCCAGTTTCCGTGGGACTTACCATGGACCCCCAGCCCTGCTGACACTTCCCCAAACTGGCTTCCTGAACCCTGGCCTGCCAGCACTGACCCCGTCCCCACCACGCAGGCTTGGGAGCGGCTGGAGAAGGCCGAGCATGAGCGCGAGCTGGCCCTGCGTACCGAGCTGATCCGCCAGGAGAAGCTGGAGCAGCTGGCCGCCCGCTTCGACCGCAAGGCTGCCATGCGGGAGACCTGGCTCAGTGAGAACCAGCGCCTTGTGTCCCAGGTACAGCTCAGGGAAGGGGTGCCCCAGGTGTCAGCCACGCCGGTCAGGAGAGGCGGGAGAGAGACGCGGGGGGACAAGCAGCCCCGCAGTGTGCGGGCTAATGAAACAAGAGAGGAGGAAAGCTGGCCAAGAAATGTATTAAGCAGGGGCCGGAGGTTTGAACAGAAGGCGGGTGCTGGGATGGAGAGGAGAGGACGCCCTGGGGAGTTGGCATCTGGTGACAGACGCACCCAGGAGACCACAGGGACAAGCAGAGAAGCCGTCCCCTTGGTCCCCACACCATCTTGCCCCACCCCACCCGGCCACAGGACAATTTTGGGCTGGAGCTGGCCGCTGTCGAGGCAGCGGTGCGGAAGCACGAGGCCATTGAGACGGACATCGTGGCCTACAGCGGCCGGGTGCAGGCGGTGGACGCGGTGGCCGCCGAGCTGGCCGCCGAGCGCTACCACGACATCAAGCGCATCGCCGCACGGCAGCACAACGTGGCGCGGCTCTGGGACTTCCTGCGGCAGATGGTGGCCGCCCGGCGCGAGCGGCTCCTTCTCAACCTGGAGCTACAGAAGGTGTTCCAGGACCTGCTGTACCTCATGGACTGGATGGAGGAGATGAAGGTACCCGGGGTGGGGGGCACACGGGGGGCACGCGGGGGGCGCCCGAGAGCAGGGCCAGAGCTCAGGGGGACAGGGACCCTGCACGAGGGCGCGGCCGTGGGGATTCTCGCCCACTTGCTCAGCCCATCACAAAAGGGTATGTGCTGGCCTAGGGCGCTGTCCCAATTCCAGTGCATGAAACTGAGAGGTCCCTGTCCTCAGGGGGCTCAGTTCTAGTGCGAAGAGACTGATGCTCAAACACGTGGATGTGGAAATAAAATGGCAGCTGCCGAAGGGAGCTGTAGGAGAACCGGAGCAGGGTTGCCTGATCAGGTGGACGGGGATGGCCTCTCCAAAACGGTGCCATTTAAGCTGAAACTAGAAGGATGGAAGGAGCCAGCTTGGCGAATATAAGGCCCTAGGCTTGGCCAAGCATGGCCCACTCAGGGTCAGGAGGCAGGCAGGGGGTGCCGGCAGAGTGGGGAGGGCCCCCGGTGGCAGGAGGTAAGGCTGCAGCAGCCAGTTTACCGAGGGCCTCAATAGAGCGGGGCACGGAATCTGCAGCTTCTTCAAAGTACCATGGAGCATTCATAGGGCTTTCTAGAAGGTTTTGAAAAGGGGAAGGACGTGATTCTGACTTAGGTCTTTAGAAATGTCACTTTGGTCAAGGGATCTGCGGGGAGGTGGGGAAGGGGAAGGCTGGGTCTGGGAGAGACTCTGAAGATGGCTGGGCCAGCGGGAAAGCCGTGGTGACGGGAGGATGGTGATGCTTCCGAGGCCCAGAAGATGAGTCACAGCAGAGATTCCAGGAGCAGCACGTCCGTCTAAGGGAGGGGAGTTGAGCAGGAGGAGGCCGGGGTGTCGGTGTGTGTGTAGATGACGGGGGCGGGTGTGCACAGCGAAGGCACAGCCCCTGGAGCCGTCCAAAGACGTCGGGAGGGGCGGTAGGTCCCGGAGCCGGGAGCGCGCTGGGCTCATGTAGCTTGGCGGGGCCAGGAGGGAGGCGGGCCTCAGCGTGCACGTGGGCCTGGCAGGGCCGGCTGCAGTCCCAGGACCTCGGCAAGCACCTAGCCGGAGTGGAGGACCTGCTGCAGCTGCACGAGCTGGTGGAAGCGGACATTGGCGTGCAGGCCGAGCGCGTGCGGGCCATCAGCGCGTCGGCCCTGCGCTTCTGCGACCCGGAAAAAGGTGAAGCCACGGGAAGGACCCGGGCGAAGGAGGGCTGGGATGGGGAAAACCTGAAGGATGACGGGCCCCAGGCTCAGCGCCAGGGAGGAAAGGGTGTGGAGCAGCCGTCGGGGGGAAGGGGCGGGGGCACTGGGTCACAGCTCCAGACCAGACCCCCCCCCCCGCCCCCGGCCTTACCCTCTGCAGAGTACAAACCGTGCGACCCGCAGCTGGTGTCGGAGCGGGTGGCGGCCCTGGAGCGGAGCTACGAGGTGCTGTGCGAGCTGGCGGCGGCGCGGCGGGCCCGGCTGGAGGAGTCCCGGCGCCTCTGGCGTTTCCTCTGGGAGGTGGGCGAGGCAGAGGCCTGGGTGCGGGAGCAGCAGCACCTCCTGGCCTCGGCCGACACGGGCCGGGACCTGACGGGCGTCCTGCGCCTCCTCCACAAGCACGCGGCACTGCGGGGCGAGATGAGCGGGCGCCTGGGGCCCCTGAAGCTGACGCTGGAGCAGGGCCAGCAGCTGGTGGCCGAGGGCCACCCCGGAGCCGGGCAGGCGGCCGCCCGCGCGGCCGAGCTCCAGGCTCAGTGGGAGCGGCTTGAGGCCCTGGCGGAGGAGCGGGCCCAGCAGCTGGCCCAGGCTGCCAGCCTCTACCAGTTCCAGGCAGATGCGAACGACATGGAGGCCTGGCTGGTGGACGCCCTGCGCCTGGTATCCAGCCCTGAGCTGGGCCACGACGAGTTCTCCACGCAGGCCCTGGCCCGGCAACACCGGGCCCTGGAGGAGGAGATCCGAGGCCACCGGCCCACCCTGGACGCCCTGCGGGAACAGGCCGCAGCGCTGCCCCCCGTGCTGAGCCGCGAGGCCGAGGTACAGGGCAGGGTGCCCAGCCTGGAGCGCCACTACGAGGAGCTGCGGGACCGGGCGGGCAGCCGGGCCCGGGCCCTGGAGGCGGCGCTGGCGCTCTACACCATGCTCAGCGAGGCTGGAGCCTGTGGGCTCTGGGTGGAGGAGAAGGAGCAGTGGCTCAACGGGCTGGCCCTGCCTGAGCGGCTGGAGGATCTGGAGGTCGTGCAGCAAAGGTAGGGTCCCCGCGGGTGTCCCCCCCAACCCCTGCACCCGAAATAGCCTTGGGGGCCGCAAGGGGATCAGTGCTGATGCCGACAGGCCCCACCCTCAATCTCCAGCTCTTGCTATGCAACAAGGCCCTGTAAAGCCATCACCCAAACCTAAGAAGGATCAAAATAGCGCTCTATTGGGCGGTGCCACGGTGGCTCGGTGGCAGAATTCTTGCCAGAGACCCGGGTCTGATTGCCAGAGCCTGCCCATGCCTAAAAAAAGAAAAGAAAAATATTGCTCTATTTGCTTTTTTGAAGCATCCCCATTATTGTTATTTCACTCTACATTTTTCAGGATGCACCCTTGCAGAAATAAGAGGAAGCATTCTTAGATCCTATATAGATATGTATAAACAGTATATGGACTTAAAATAGCTGAAGCATTGAAGGTCATAACCTTTTAGACAGGGACAGTGATTAACCTCTTGTGAAATTGTTTCATTTCCATAGTAATAAATCTTGACGTCATATGGAAAAGAAATTTTTCTTATAGAACCACAAAGCCATTATCTCATAATAAGAGGAGCAATTCCTTGATATCACCCCAATATCATCTTTTATTCCATCTATAGTCAGATTTTTCTGAAGGGCTTAAAAAACGTAATGAAGGATTTTTTTTTTTTCAATTTTCAAAATATCCTATTACAGGGGTCAGCAAACTATGACCCTTGGGCCACATCCAGTCTGTAGCCTATTTTTGTAAATATAGTTTTTTTGGGTTTTTTTTTAATTTTTTTATTAACTAAAAAAAATTGTAAGAAAGAAACACAAACATTCCCAACATGTAAATATAGTTTTTATTGGAACACTACCACACCCATTTGTTTCTCTGTCAGCTATGGCTGTTTGCAGTTTATTGTTATCCCTTCCACATGTTGGGGTCTGTGAGTGCAGCACCCCTGCAATCTGGAAAATCCCACGTAAGATTTTTTTTGGCCCTCCACTCCTACCAGGGAAGAAGTCTTGCATTTTTTTCTTTTTCTTTTCTGGGCTGTTGACAGTACCTTACTGGTATTAAAAGATAAAACATGTTGATGTTTTGCAATACTATACATATATTTTATGCGTTTCTGAATTTCTAAACTTTTTCTGTCTGCTGGTCTTCGTGCATCATGTGCGTCTTCCACAAAATCCGTGTTTTATTTCTTATGCCGACCCGTGATACATTGAAACCACGATGGGGAAAGTCGTGATGTGGAAGTGATTACTGTATTAACAGCAGTTACAACAGATACTGTACAGCCCGCAAAGCTGAAAGTATTTACTGTCTGGCCTTTTACCAAAAATAGTTTGCTGGCCCATGTCTTATTAGGCTACAAAATATACCTGGGAGGGCGGCTGCCGTGGCTCAGCAGGCAGAGCTCCGACCTGCCGTGCTGGAGGTCTGGAGTTCGATCCCTGGTGCCTCCTGCCCATATGCAAATTAAAAAAATATATATATATATACCTGGGAGAAGTTGTGCTTCACGCCTTTATCACGCCGACAAATATTTCTGGTTATCACTTCATTCTTTAACATTTATTAGCTGGATGGGACTCACATAGGCAGCTAAGGGGTCATTCCCAGGAGGGCAAAGAGTGGGGCCCTGTGCCAGTTTGACCTGCGGTGCAGCTGCCCCTCCCCTTTAATGTTCACCATGTTTTTGAGAAACCCCAGGGGTGATCATTTTTCTATTTGTCCTTTGGGGGAGTGGTGGGGAGGCTAAGGGCCCCCGCCTTGACCCACAGACACAGCAAACCTTGGAGGCTAAGAGGTGCAAGACTCGTCTTAGAAAGCCTCGGTGGGGGGAGAGGAGCTCGCGGGGGTACAGACTGGTTTCCACAGTTCACGCCCAGCCCTTCCGCCCCGTCAGGTTTGAGACCCTGGAGCCCGAGATGAACGCGCTCGCAGCACGTATTACCGCTGTGAACGACATCGCTGAGCAGTTGCTGAAGGCCAGTCCCCCGAGCAGGGACAGCATTGTGGACACCCAGAGGCAGCTCAACCACAGGTGGGGCTGGAGGGCCGAGAGTGAATGCAGCAGGTCAGGGCGGCAGGTGGAATAGAGCTCCGTCGGGTCCTGGATGGGTGGCTAACAATGAGGAAGGAAACCCATCTGGGGTACGTCAGGGGAGGAGAAATGATGAAAGAGATGAAAGGAGGTAGCGATAGACTGAAGAGGCTGGTGCTGATTGGGGAGCAAGAAAGACGGGGTAAAGGGAAAATGAGTGGGGAGCAGCCTCTTGTGAAAGAAGTGGTCTGGCGGTTTCCTAGTAAGTTAAACATAGGATTAACACATAACCCTGCAATTCCACTCCTGGGTATACACCCAAACTGAAAACAGATATCCAGACAAAACCTGTACACACATGTTCCAGCCAAAAGGTAGGAACAACCCAACTCTCTGTAAATGGATTAATGGATAAACAAAATGTGCTCTACTCTTCCAATGGAAATTTATCCAGCCATCAAAAAGGAGTGAAGTACTGATTCATGCTACAGTATGGATGAACCTTGAAAACATGCTAAGTGGCAAAAAACAGGCACAAAAGAATAAATAGGGCGGCTACCGTGGCTCAGCAGGCAGAGCTCCGACCTGCCGTGCTGGAGGTCTGGAGTTCGATCCCTGGTGCCTCCTGCCCATATGCAAATTAAAAAAAAAAAAAAAGAATAAATATTGCATGACTCCATTTAGGTGAAATATCCAGAATAAGCGAATCCATAGAGATAGAAAGCAGGATAGTGGTTGCCAGGGGCTCAGGGGAGGGGAGGGATGGGAGTAACTGCTTAGTGGGCGTGAGGTTTCCTTTGGGGGTGACGAAACTATTCTGGAACTAGAGAGTGGTGATGGTCGCACAGCATAGTAAATGCCCTAGATGCCACTGAATTGTATACTTTAAATTGGCCAAAGCAATGAGTTTTGTTATGCGTATTTTACCAACATTGAAAAAACAAAAGAAGCAGGTGGGTAACCAAGGGAGAGAGAAGCAGGGAAGAAGCTTCCAAATATAACTGGGCAGGATGGGGCAACTGAACACCTCCAAACTCTAGACTCTTCCAATGATCCCAGGTGGCAGCAGTTTCGGTCCCTGGCAGATGGGAAGAAGGCAGCACTGACATCCGCCCTGAGCATCCAGAACTACCACTTAGAGTGCACGGAAACCCAGGCCTGGATGAGAGAGAAGACTAAGGTCATTGAGTCCACCCAGGGCTTGGGCAACGATCTGGCCGGGGTGTTGGCGCTGCAGCGTAAGCTGGCCGGCACCGAGCGGGACCTGGAGGCCATTTCCGCCCGGGTGGGTGAACTGACTCGAGAGGCGAACGCCCTGGCTGCTGGCCACCCAGCCCAAGCCCCCGCCATCAACGCCCGACTCGGAGAGGTGCAAGCCGGCTGGGAGGACCTAAGGGCCACCATGCGGCGCCGAGAGGAGTCTCTGGGTGAGGCACGGCGACTGCAGGACTTCCTGCGCAGCTTGGACGACTTCCAGGCTTGGCTGGGCCGCACGCAGACCGCAGTGGCCTCTGAAGAAGGGCCGGCCACCCTGCCCGAGGCAGAGGCCCTCTTAGCCCAACACGCAGCCCTGCGGGGAGAGGTGGAGCGGGCCCAGGGCGAGTACAGCAGGCTGCGGGCCTTGGGTGAGGAGGTGACCCGGGACCAGGCTGATCCCCAGTGCCTTTTCCTACGGCAGCGGCTGGAGGCCCTGGGAACCGGCTGGGAGGAGCTGGGCCGCATGTGGGAGAGCCGGCAAGGCCGCCTGGCCCAAGCCCATGGTTTCCAGGGGTTCCTGCGGGATGCTCGCCAAGCTGAGGGCGTGCTCAGCAGCCAGGTGAGAGCCCAGAGTGTGGGGCCAAGTCGCAACCAGGAAGAAGAGGGAAATAGGGCCCGGGAGAGGTGGGGACTGTGAAGAGAGTGGGTGGGAAGAAATGATAGTGGGTGGAGTCATTGAGAAAACAGGAGGAGCATGAAGAACATGTTAGAGAAACCTAGGAGTGAAATCAAAAGAAGGTATAAACACAACTTGCCAGAACTGACTTCAGAAGATCTAGAAAGCCTGGCTAGTCATGTAACTATTAAAGAAATTGAATCAGTAGCTAGAAATAAAATGGAGCAGGTATTTGGACTATGAAAGACCTCCAGCCTGGCTCTCTTGTAAACTTTCTAAGACTCACACAAAATCTGGCCCTACCTCATCCGTATTCAGAGCTATGCACTCTACCATACCATTCTCCAGATGGGCCTGTACCCCTCAGATATGCCCTCTATGGAAGCCCCTTCAGAGCCTCTGCCCTTCCACAAGACTGAATTGTGCTTTGAGAAGTGAACTTGATATCACCCCTCCCACCCAGGAATATGTGCTGTCCCACACGGAGATGCCGGGGACACTCCAAGCCGCTGATGCCGCTATAAAGAAACTGGAAGATTTCATGAACACCATGGACGCCAACGGCGAGCGGATCCGAGGGCTCCTGGAGGCCGGGCGCCAGCTGGTGTCTGCAGGCAACATCCATGCTGAGAAGATCCAAGAGAAGGCGGACTCCATCGAGAGGAGGTATGGTGAGGACCTCTCTTTGATGCCTGGAAGGGGCCTCAAAGATGGAGGATGTCGTGCCAACAAACTGACCGGTGAGGGAGGGGAGCTGCCAAAAAATACTGGAGGGACATACTAAGATTACTTTCCAGAAACTTAAAACCTTCAGATGGTTCCTAGGCCAGATAAGTCCAGAAACCCAGAGGGGCCAGCCTCTCCAGAATATCAACTAGTTCCATCCCCCTATCCCATATTGTTGAAACCCCTTTCCAACATGAAAAAGTTAGAATAGGCGTAACCCAAATACCCCTAAAGAGTGGGAGAAAGATCAAAGGAGAAGGAGGAGTTATAGCAGAAAAGATAGGGTTTAACAAAGAATATGACTGCTGAATCATTGTATTGATATTTCTTTTAGTCTCCAGTGTCTTAGAGCAGCTAGAAAGAAAAACCTGAAATTGTGGAACAATAAACCATACAAAACTCTGAAATCTATTCTATCCCTACTTGTTACAAAGTACTTTGAAATTGATGGGTTTTTTGTATATATATTATATTTCACAATAAAAAAAAAAGTTCAAAAAAAAAAAAGTGGTAGAGGACGACCCAAGGGACTGCAGGGGATCCAGGGAGCAGGAAGTCCTAACTCCGAGGGAAGGTGGACAGGAAATCAAGATTCCTGAGTTTTCCTGTAGTGCTCCTGGGAGCCCCTGTCTCCATGGTAGAAAGACTAAAGACTTTAGAGATAGTTGCCGGATTATGACCCTTTTCCAGTAATCTGAGGGTTTTATTATCGATGCAGACACAGGAAGAATCAAGAAGCAGTGCAGCAGCTTTTGGGTCGCCTTCGGGATAACCGAGAACAGCAGCATTTCTTACAAGATTGTCAGGAGGTAAGGTCCCCAGGGCCTCCCCATTCCCCAGCCAACCCTTTCCCACCGCATCTTTACTCCTTATAGGATACGTCCGTCTCAACGCACCTGCACATGCCTTCTTGCCGAGCCCCCACACACACACCTACCAGGTCCACCACTTCTAAACCACCCTCTCTCCCCGTTTAATGCCCTGCTGTTCCCACCCCTCTGCGATGTTCTCTGTCCTTCCCCGTCCCCGCCCTGTGCTCTCTCCAGCTGAAACTTTGGGTCGACGAGAAGATGCTGACGGCCCAGGACGTGTCCTACGACGAGGCCCGCAACCTCCACACCAAGTGGCAGAAGCACCAAGCGTTCATGGCCGAGCTGGCCGCGAACAAGGACTGGCTGGACAAAGTGGACAAGGTGAGCAGGTGTGACGGGAGCAGCAAGAAGACAGCCTTTGGGGCCATCTCCAGGCAGGGCCAGCACGGTCAAGGGGAAGGTCCAAGCTTTGGGGTGTGGTTCTTTCAGGGCCAGGAGTCATGGGGCCTGTGTTGCCACATCTCCAGGGTGGAAGATGATGGCCTGGGGGACAAATGTCTCAGGCCTGCAGGACAGTGACTCTGCACTTTGAGAAAGTGCAAATTAGTAGGGAGCCAAACTACAGCTTTGGGTCAACATGATACCTTGCTGGGACCAGAGCAGGACAACAATTTTTTTTAATCCCCCCCCCCCTTGGCATTTAGTGCTCATTGAGGCAGGTGGTGGATGACATGATGAGAAACATTCTGGAAAGGGAGACAGGAGGCTGATGGGCCAGTCCTGGCTTGTCCTGGGTTGGTTGATTTGTTCTACATTTACAAACACGCCTCTCACCCCCTCTCTAGCTGGTAGCCTCTAATCCCTTTCTATCTCTGCAAACCTGCTATTTCTAGTCATCCCTTATGAGTGGCATCATACAGCGGTTGTGGTTATATGCCTCTCTTATTTCACTGAGCCTAATGTTTTCTAGATTCTTCCACATTGCAGCACATGTCATCACCTCATTCTCTCTTATGGCCAAATAATATTCCATTGTGTGTCGGTGCCACATTGTGTTTCTCTGTTTGTTGCTGGCTACTAGGGTTGGTTCCACCTTTTGGCTATCGTGAATAATTCTGCTGTAAACATTGGTGTATAAGAATGACACTCTTTCAGCAAGGATCAGTAAACATTTTCTGCAAAGAACCAGATAGTAAATATTGTAGTCTTTGCAGATCATACGGTTTCAGCTTCAACTACTGAACTCTGCTGTTATGGTGCAAAAGCAGCCAGGGACAGTAAACAAAAACAAATGAATGTGACTGTATTCCAATAAAACCTGGATTACAAAAACAGGCAGTGGGCTGGATTTGGCCCAAGGGCCAAAGTTTGCAGAGCCTTGCCTTTGCGTCATGTTGTTCCTGGTACTTGGCCTCCCCCCATTTCCTCCTCAAGAGCTGAGGACAGTAAAACTTCATTTCCACTCAGCAAATATACCTGGAGAGCACTGTGTACACTCAGCACTCTGCTAGGTGCTGCAAGGTGTATAAAAAAAAATGCTTTCCTCCCTCTGAGGCCTGATGGTTGGGGAGAGGAGGAGACCAGTATGTGTTCAGTTCTTCTGTTTGATCAGCAAATGTTTACTTGGTGCTCCTGTCCACAAGGCACCGAGGGGGGAGCAAAGGTGATCTCCATTAAGGATCCACCTTTATGAAATGACTCTGTTATCGGGACATGAGACCTAGACACAAATAGCTAAATTGAGTCAAGAGCAGAACATGATGGGTGCCCTGGGAGAGCCAGATAAAGCCTGGGCGCTTGGGAGAGAGGGGTGTGGGCCTCCTAGGAGCCAAGCACTCAGGGCAGTTATGGTGCATGAGCAGAGACAGTGGGGAGAGATGATTCCAGATGGAGAAAACAGTGTGAACAGAAAACCAGAGGTGTGGAAGTAGGGTGCCTGTATGGGGAGCAAGGGAGGTTGGGTATAGTCTGGCGGCAGTAGAGAACGTGTGATGGAGCCCCATGGAAGAAGAGATGCGGGGGGCAGGCTGGGTGGGCGAGGTCCTGGGGAGCCCTGTTCACCACATCAGGAGTAAGCGCTCAACTGAGGGTTGTGCAGAGGCCAGGGAAGCCACCCAGCCTTTGCTAGAACACACAAGAACTTGGAACTGTTGCCCGGTGCTTTAGGTCCCAGGTCTGCTCTCAGCCTGTCAAGTTCAATGGTGTCTGATTCTGACACTGCTCCTTCTTTGTCCCGTCACCCAGGAGGGGCGGGAGCTGACCCTGGAGAAGCCAGACCTGAAAGCCCTGGTGTCAGAGAAGCTGGAGGACCTGCACAAGCGCTGGGATGAGCTGGAAAATACCACCCAGGCCAAGGCCCGCAGCCTGTTTGACGCCAACCGAGCCGAGCTGTTCGCCCAGAGCTGCTCTGCCCTGGAGAGCTGGCTGGAGAGCCTGCAGGCCCAGCTACACTCCGATGACTACGGCAAGGACCTCACCAGCGTCAACATTCTGCTCAAGAAGCAACAGGTGCACTGGGTGGGTGGGTGGGGGGAGGTCTTTGGTGGGGACAGTTGAAAAGCAGAAGAAAGGTGGAGGCGGTCTGTGGCTTTTGAGAGTGGGGAGATCATTCTCAGGTCTTGCAAGTGACATTTCTGTTGGTATTTTCTCAGACCGATACTTTGGGGCCACCAGTGTCAGATGGCCTGAGGGTAAAGTCAGGGGACAGAAACCATACCTGTCATTTGAACAGGGGAACTTGAGTAAGAACTGTGGAGTAGTAGAAAGTGGTAATTAATGAGAGAGAAAAAGAGAGCTGGAGTGCAGGGGTCAGCAAACTTTGCTGTAAAGGGCCAGGTGGTAAATATTTGGGGCATTGTGTGTCCAGCTGTGTCCTTCTAGGGCAAGAGCAGCTGTAGCTGATACGTAAATGAATAGGTGCTGCTGGCTTACAGTAAGTCACATGGCATACTCTGGGATGTATCCAGGCAGGACACTGGACTGTACAGGATAGAAGGCTCCCATTCTTTTTTTTTTTAAATATTTTTATTGTACACAACAGACAAGACATATAGACATACAAACATCCTACACATGGTACACAATCGGTGGCTCACAATATCATCATATAGTTGTGCATTCATCACCATGATCATTTTTTTTGAACATTTGCATCTCTCCCGCAAAAGAAAGAAAAAAGAAAAAAAACAGGCAGCAAGTGAAAGCAACCATAAGTAATGTGTAAACAAAATAGGCACTGGGCTGAATTTGCTGATTCCTGTCCTGCAGAATACAGGGGTACCACATGCAAGCAGCAGCTATAATCTCTAGGGTTGAGGGAAAGCACCCCAAAGAAGGGACAAATTGGAAGTTGCCCTCTCCTTGCCCCAAGGCTGAGTTTCAGACCCTGCAGGAGAGAGCAGAGACCTGCTGGACAGCTGAGAAGTTGGCTGGGGTTCCATAGGCCCCAGCTGGTCCACGACTGGCAAGCCAGGGCTGGCCAACAGGAAGCTTCCTGCTGCAATCCCAGTGAGGCTTGCTCAGAGTGCCAGCCACGGGGAGCTCTTGCACGTCACTGGCAGTTTAGCTGTAGGAACTAGAAGAGAAGCCTACAGGCACCAGGAACAGAAGCCCCTTCCTCTGCCTGGCACGGTGGGGCCCCTCTAGCACCCTCTACTGTAAGGCCTAACATTGTCCCAGCTGAAAAAGGACACGTGTTTATAGGGTCCGGCGTCTCAGAGCAGGCGAAGAAGGGTGGATTTGGAACTGAGAGTCGATAAACGACAACTAGCAAAGGGTGGAGACCGGGGAGCCTGCATCTTTGAACAGTGTGCTCCCTGGGATTCTTATATATATTAAAGTATGCAATGCACCGATCTAGCCACAAGGGTCCTCTCTCTTCTGGGAGGGGATGGCTGAGCCCTGGGGGATAAGAAGCCATGCTAGAGGCTCGACTGAGGATGGGTGTCCCCTCTGAGTGTGAAGAAGGAAGGGCGTCGCTAACCTCTCCCTCCTGCGGCTGGCAGATGCTGGAACGGGAGATGGCCGTGAGAGAGAAGGAGGTGGAAGCCATCCAAGCCCAGGCCAAAGCCCTGGCCCAGGAAGACCGGGGTGCAGGGGAGGTGGAAAGGACCTCAAGGGCCGTGGAGGAGAAGTTCAGAGCCCTGTGCCAGCCCATGAAGGAGCGCTGCCAGCGCCTGCAGGCCTCTCGCGAGCAGCATCAGTTCCACCGGGATGTGGAGGATGAGATCGTGAGTCGCTGGGACCTGGTCACGGTCACGACAGAGAGCTCCCTGCCCCATGGGGGTCTTTCCCCCACCTGGGTGCCGGGAGATGCTGCAGAGTTCAGTGTCCTCCTCCCTTTGGCATTGCAAACCTTCCCCTACGGAGATTTGGAAATGCCCTCCAGGTCCCTTGACCCCAAAACCAGAGGTGCCCCTCCCCTGCGTGCACACACTCCAATAGCCCTAGGAAACCTCTGCCCCTCCCCACCCCGGTATCCCCGCTGCCCGACCCCTGGCACCCACTCTGCCCTCTGGACACCCGTGACGCCCCCCTCTCTCTCATCCAGTTGTGGGTGACGGAGCGGCTACCCATGGCCAGCTCCAGGGAACATGGCAAGGATCTGCCTAGTGTCCAGCTGCTCATGAAGAAAAACCAGGTGAGGCCCAGATTACAGAGACGGTCCCCAGAGCCTCCCCAGACGTGGAAGCCTGTTTCTTCTTAGGGGTTCCTCTGGTTCTGCCTCTAGGCTGGGAGCCGTCCTCGATGTCAGTGTCTCACCTGCCCCGCCTCGGGAGGGGGTGGGCTCGGTACAGATCGCGGGGTTGAAGGGGTCATGATCCTTGGATTCCCTGGGCCCGAAAAGAGGGAGGTGACATGGGACCAGGAAGGAAGAGAGGCACGAGTGTGAGGGGAGGGCTGGTTGGCGAGTAGCTGTGAGGGGGGCCACGCGGCCGGGGGTTGCTCAGCGAGCCCTCCCGTGTTTCTTCTCTTGCAGACGCTGCAGAAGGAGATCCAGGGCCACGAACCCCGGATCGCAGACCTGACAGAGCGGCAGCGGGCTCTGGGGACGGCCGCCGCAGGCCCGGAGCTGGCCCAGCTGCAGGAAATGTGGAAACGCCTGAGCCACGAGCTAGAACTCCGAGGCCAGCGGCTGGAGATGGCCCTGCGGGCGCAGCAGTTCTACCGCGACGCCGCCGAGGCAGAGGCCTGGATGGGCGAGCAGGAGCTCCACATGATGGGCCAGGAGAAGGCCAAGGTGAGCCCTGGGACGGGGCCCGGCCTTGGGGCTGCTGCTGCCCTCCCCTCCCCGGCCCCCACTTCCCAGTGCCCCCCTGCCCTTTCCCCCCAGGACGAGCCGAGTGCCCAGGCCGAGGTGAAGAAGCATCAGGTGCTGGAGCAAGCCCTGGCCGGCTACGCCCAGACCATCCACCAGCTGGCAGCCAGCAGCCAGGACATGATTGACCACGACCACCCAGAGAGGTGAGCACCCATGGGCGGCGAAGGGGCCACCACCCTGGGGGAGAGGGGGGGGCCCGCCCAGAAGATGCAGGGATGGCGGTACCTTGTGTACCGCGTGTGTGCAGAACCACCTAGAAAGCTGGAGATGCAGAGGCTCGGCGAGCACCTGGGGGACTCAGAGGGCAAGACTCGATAGAGCGGGCCGGGGATCCACACGCCTCCCCGCCTTCCCCCTGCAGCACGCGGATCGCCATCCGCCAAGCCCAGGTGGACAAGCTGTTCGCCAGCCTGAAGGAGCTGGCTGGGGAGCGGCAGGAGCGCCTGCAGGAGCACTTCCGGCTGTGCCAGCTGCGCCGCGAGCTGGACGACCTGGAGCAGTGGATCCAGGAGCGCGAGGTGGTGGCGGCCTCCCACGAGCTGGGCCAGGACTACGAGCACGTGACGGTGAGTGCAGGAGGCCCCCGGGAGAGGCAAGGAGCCGCTGGGAGACCAGGGCACGGCGCACAGGGCCCCCACCGGGTTCGGAGGTGCAGAGAGGAGCTCCGGGGCCCGGGAGTGGGCGCGGGCGAGGGGAAGCAGCCGCGCGTGCTCGTCGGCGCAGCCCTGGCAAAGGAAGCTCCCGTGGCCCTGGGGAGACACGAGTGGGTTCCGGGTGTGGGGGTGAGAGGACCCCGTTCAGCGGGGGGGGGGGGGGGGGGGGCCGCGCCCACCTGCGCGCAGCGTCACCCACACCGCCCCTTCCTTCCACACCAGATGCTCCGGGACAAGTTCCGAGAGTTCTCCAGGGACACGAGCACCATCGGTCAGGAGCGCGTGGACGGGGCCAACACGCTGGCCAACGGGCTCATCGCGGGGGGCCACGCCGCCCGGGCCACAGTGGCCGAGTGGAAGGACAGTCTCAACGAGGCCTGGGCCGACCTGCTCGAGCTGCTGGACACGCGGGGCCAGGTGCTGGCCGCGGCGCACGAGCTGCAGCGCTTCCTGCACGGGGCGCGCCAGGCCCTGGCCCGGGTGCAGCACAAGCAGCAGCAGCTCCCCGACGGGACGGGCCGCGACCTCAACGCCGCCGAGACCCTGCAGCGCCACCACTGTGCCTACGAGCACGACATCCAGGCCCTCAGTGCGCAGGTCAGACCATGCCCGGGGCCAGGGGCGTGTGAGGGATGACTCTGCAGGGGGAATCAAAGAGGCTCTGGGAACTCCAGGGCAGTTCTTGGAAATGGTTGGGGGCCGGGGTGGGGGGGGTGCCTCCTCTGGAGGCTTGTGTCGGGACGCGCTTGGGAATTGCTCCTGGAAAACGTTCCTGGCCAGGGGACAAGCCTCCTGGAGGGCCTGTGGCATTTTCAGATGATTCCAGTGCCTAGAAGATTCTGCATTTTGTACTAAAGGCTGCTTGTTGGTCCCGCCCATCCCAAAATGAGTGTAAACTCTTCCTTTGAGTGTTTAAACCCAGTCAGCCCCCATCCGAGTCCATTCTCAGGCCATTCTAACAAACCGTTGAGGTCCTTCGCGTCCTAGACCACCCGCTGAGAGCTCAGCCAGCTGGTCAGCGGCCCTTTTAAAGGGTCACCCCGGGGCTAAGCCCAGAACCTCCCAAGGAGACCCAACAGGGCAGGTGTGGCCAGGCTCAACCTGGGCAACAGCCTTGAGCCTTCCCTGCCCCCCACCCTTTGTTCCTCCTTCTGCTTCTTTGGCTCGTGAAAAGGGCAGGAGGTGGAAGGAGGGAGGCCACAGCTCCTCCCAGCCTCCCGGTGCTCCCTGACTCCAACCCGGGGCTCCGCAGGTTCAGCAAGTGCAGGACGATGGTCACCGGCTGCAGAAGGCCTACGCCGGAGACAAGGCCGAGGAGATCGGCCGCCACATGCAGGCCGTGGCCGAGGCCTGGGCCCAGCTGCAGGGGAGCTCCGCCGCCCGCCGCCAGCTGCTACTGGACACCACAGACAAGTTCCGATTCCTCAAGGCCGTGCGGGAGCTGATGCTGTGGATGGACGGGGTCAACCTGCAGATGGACGCCCAGGAGCGGCCCCGGTGAGGCACCCGGAGGCCTTGTGGGCTGCCGGCTGTGATGGGGGAGGTGTGGGCAGCGGGCAATGCCATTTCCATGTCCACTCACCACTCCACCCCTGTCCCCCAGGGATGTGTCTTCAGCAGATCTGATCATCAAAAACCATCAGGGCATCAAAGCAGAGATTGAGGCCAGGGCGGACCGCTTCTCCT
>PVIY010022698.1:0-40421 GCA_004026745.1 Myrmecophaga tridactyla | reverse complement strand
AGAACAGATCAAGATTCCCCAGGAAGGAACAGAGGAAAGGAAGCTTTCTCCTTGGGTTGAAACAAATGCAAAACTAGTACAATCTTAAAAATTGCACCACATATCCAGGGCAAGAATCAAGCAAAGAAGAGCTTGAAAAATCTTATCAGTCAAACACAGACAATTTTAAACATCTAGAATAAGTTGAAATAAGTGTCAAATAAGAGCTTTAACACAAAGCCAATCAACAAGAAAACCCTAGGCAAAAGAGAGAAACTGACCTGCAGAGTAAACACATCAAGGTAAACAGATGTGTAAGTGTCAGCAGAAATTACAAGCCATGTTAAGAAACAGGAAGATATGGCCAAATCAAAGGAACTAATTAAAATTTTGAAGGAGAAACAGAATTTGAAACAACTAGTCAGTGATGTTCAAACAAATCTCCTAAATCAATTAAAAGAGTTAAAGGAAATATGGCTAAAGACAAAAAGAATATTAAGAATACACAGGGTGAGCATAAAGAAGAATGTATATAAAGAGGCATAATAGAAATTAAGGTAATGAAAGGCACAATAGAAGAAATTAAAAATACACTAGAGGCATAAAATAGCAAATTAGAACAGGCAGAAGAAAGAATCAGTGAACTAGAAGACAGGACAATAAAAATCTTACAGGTAGAAGAACAGATAGAGAAAAAGTGGAAAAAATTGATCAGGGTTTTAGAGATTTGAATGACATCATGAGGCACACAAACACAGGTGGCATAGATGTCCCAGAAAGAAAGGAAAAGGGAAGGGCAGAAATAATATTTGAGTAAATAATAGCCAACATTTCCAAACTTTTATGAAGGACATAGCAGTACATGTTCAAGAGGCATAAGATATTCCAAACAGAATAAACCCTAATAAACCTGCTCCAAGAAATGCAATGTAACATCAAATGCCAAGGATAAAGAGAGTATCCTGAACACAGCAAGAGAAAAGTAATTCATTTTGTAAAAAGGAACTGCAATAAGAGTAAGTGCTGACTTCTTATCAGAAACCACAGAGGTGAGAAAGCAATGGTATGATATATTCAAGGCACTGGAAGAGGAAAAACTGCCAGCCAAAAATTCTTTATCTGACATAATTGTCTTTCAAAAATGAGGGATAATTTAAAATATCCACAGACGAACAGGAACTGAGAGAGTTATCAAGAGACCTGCCCTACAAGAAATACTAAAGAGAGTTCTGGAGGCTGTAAGGAAAAAACAAGAAAGAGGAGGTTGGACTAGAGTGTAGAAATCATGATTATTAGTAAGGGTAACTAAAGTATAAAAAGAGGGTAAAAAAATAAGATATGACATATTAAAAAACCAAAGTATAAAATGGTTAAAGTAAGTACTGCCTTTACAGCAATAAAACTGAATGTTAATGGATTCAATTGCCCAATCAAAAGACACAGATGGGCAATATGGATAGAAAGTATTATGCTGTCTACAGGAGAATCACTTTAGACCTAAAGATACAAATAGTTTGAAAGAGAAAGATTAGAAAAAGATATTCCATGCAAACAGACGCTATAAAAGAGCTTGGGTAGATATACCAATGTCAGACAAAATAGATTTTAAATACAAAACTGTTATAAGAGACTAAGAAGGACACTATATTTAACTAAAAGTGGAATCTGCTAAGAGGAAATAAAAATCATAAATATTTATGCACCTAACTATGATCCCCCGAAATACTTCAGGCAAACAGTGGCAAAACGAAGATAGAAATACACACCTCTACAATAATAGTGGCGATATCCATATACTACTCTCATTAATAGATAGAATATCCTGACATAAGATCAATAAGGAATTGAATGTGATAAATGAACAAGCCCTAACAGATATACACAGATCATTGCATCCTAAAATACAAATAGCTAAAAAGCACATGAAAAGATGCTCAACATCATTTGCTATAAGGAAACTGCTCATCAAACCCAAAATGAGATATCATTTCACAGATATTGGAGTGGCCACTATTAAGAAGCAGAAAACTACAAGTGTTGGAAAGGATTTGGATATGTAGGAACACTCATTACCTAATGGTGGGAATGTAACATGGTGCAGCTGCTGTGGAAGACAGTTTAGCGATTCCTCAGAATCATAAATATAAAATTGCCATATGATCAGGCAATCCTGCCACTAGGTATATACCCAGAGAAACTGAAAGCAAGGACACAAACAGAGATTTTCATACCAATGTTCATAGTAGTATTATTCATGATTGCCAAAAGATGGAAGCAACCAATGAATGGATGAAAAAATGTGATATATATATATATATGATGGAATATTATTCAGCTGTAAGAAGGAATGAAGTCCTGTTGCATGCAATGACATGGATGAACCTTGAAGACATGATATTGAGTGAAATAAGCTGGACACAAAAGGACAAATATATGATCTAGCTGATATGAACTAATTATAATGATTAAATTCATAGAGTTAGAATCTAGAATATGGGTTACCAGAAGACAGAATGATGATAAAGAATGTGGATATGATGCTTAATTTGTGCAAATTTTCTATTTAAATTGATTTTAAATGTTTGGATATGGATAGTGGTGTTAGTAGAACATTATTGTGAGTGTGATTAACAGAGATGAATTATGTTTGGAATGTGGTTGAAAGGGGAAATTTTGGGGCATGTTTGTTATTAGAACAAAAGTTATGAGATAAAACATGGGCTATACAACACAGTGGACCCTATGGTGGATAAAAGACGGTGGTTGATAGTACAAATATAAGAATGTTCTTTTGTGAATTATAACAAATGTATAACACTATTGCAAGGTGTTAATAATAGGGTGGTATATGGGAAATATATCTAACATAAATTACAGACTATAGTTAATAGTAGTATTTTAATACCCTTTAATCAGTTGTAACAAGGGTACCATATTAATGCAAACTGTCAACAATAGGTGGGTATATGGGATCATTGTATGTTTTACATGACTTTTCTGTAAATGTACATCTTTAATTTTTAAAATAATAGTATTTTTAAAACATTATGCTAAGTGAAAGCAACCAGACACAGTACTACATATTATATGATTTCATTTATTTAAAATATAAATATAAATACGTTACAGAGATAGAATTTTATTTGTGGTTATGTAGGACTGCAAAAGGATAGAGGGATTGAAAGGTGACTATTAAAGGGTATGGGGTTTTTCTTTTGGGACTAATGAAAATGTTCTAAAAGTTGTTTGTGGTGATGAATGCACAACTTTGTGATTATACTAAAAGCCATTGATTGTACATTTCAGATGGATATATTGTAAGAACACACATCTCAACAAAACTGCTCTAAAACTTAAATCCATTAAAGCAAAAAAAAAAGCTATTGTTCTCCCCTTTGTAATTAATAACACCTTGGGAGAGATATTTTATTTTTAAGCTATGAAAACATTTCTCCTCTAACTGTTGTTGACTAATTTTAGCATCTGTTAGTGGACAATTTGCCTGCAATAATTATTACTGTGGTGATCCACTGGTAATTTTGTATTTCCCTTATTCCTTCTCCATTCACCAACTAGAATTCTTCTGTAAGGAAGAGTTGTCTCTCCTCTTCCATTTATTTATTTATTCAATCGCTTATTTACATAAGTAAGAACTTGTGAATATTTACTTCATTCAGTGGATTATGGTTTAACACAATAAATAAATGCACTGTTATTTATTTTATTGCTAAAATTGCTCCAGCTTTGGCAGGTGGGAAACTTTTTTTTTAATTTTCATTAAGAAAACCAATCAACATACAATATGAACATTCTTTTTTTCATGGCATAGTTGTATGTTCATCATCATGATCATTTCTTAGAACATTTGAATCAATTCAGAAAAGGAAATGAAAAGAAAACAGAAAAAAATTCATACATACCATACCCCTTACCCCTCCCATTCATTGATCACTAGCACTTCAATCTACTAAATTTATTTTAACATTTGTTCCCCTTATTATTTATTTATTTTTAATCCATATGTTTTACTCATCTGTCCATAAGGTAGATAAAAGAAGCATCAAACACAAGGTTTTCACAAAAACACAGTCACATTGCAAAAGCTATATCATTAAACAATCATCTTCAAGAAACATGGCTACTGAAACACAGCCATACATTTTCAGGCAGTTCCCTCCAGCCTCTCCATTATGCCTTACCTAAAAAGGTGATATCTATTTAATGCATAAGAATAACCTCCAGGATATCCTCTCTACTCTGTTTGGAATCTCTCAGCCATTGACACTTTATTTTGTCTCATTTCTCTCTTCCCCCTTTCAGTCAAGAAGGTTTTCTCAATTCCTTGGTTTTGAGTCCCAGGTCATTCTAGGATTTCTGTCCCACATTGCCAGGCAGGTCCACACCCCTGGGAGTCATGTCCCATGTAGAGAGGGGGAGGGTAGTGAGTTTGCTTATTGTGTTGGCTGGAGAGAGAGGCCACATCTGAGCAACAGAAGAGTTTCTCTTGGGGGTGACTCTTAGGCCTAATTTTAAGTAGGCTTGACCTATCCTTTGTGGGCTTAAATTTCATATGAAGAAACCCCAAGATTGGGGGCTCAGCCTATTACTTTGGTTGTCCCCACTGTTTGTGAGAATATCAAGAATTCAACTTGGGGAAGTTGAATTTTCCCCTTTTCTCACTATTCCCCAAAGGGGACTTTGCAAATACTTTTTTATTCACTGTTCAAATCCTTCTGGGATTTATCAAGGCATCACTCTGGACAAACCTACAAAATATCATGCCCTACTCAAGGTTCCATGTACTTATGGTGCTCAATTAAGATGTAGGTGAGAACTTTTTAAGGTTTATTCCTGTGTTCTTTGAACAAGTCCCATACTTTTTAAAAAGAACTTCCATGTTTCTGGAGCAAGATATCCAGTTCATTTTGTGTTTTCTTTCTCAGCTCTAAAATCATCCATCTCTCCAAGGAGCCCTTGTCCTTTATATTACAGAATAGGGTTTAGAAACCAAGATCATGGTGCTAAGATGTGACACTACTTCTAGTAGAACAGGGAAATATATGTATGCCTATCAACCCATACATGTATATTTATTGTTTTTTTTTTTTTTTTAATTTTGCATATGGGCAGGAGGCACCAGGGATCGAACTCCAGACCTCCATCACGGCAGGTCGGAGCTCCGCCTGCTGAGCCACGGCAGTCGCCCCATACATGTATATTTAAAACTCATGAATTCACACTGATAGCTATGATTCCAAACCAGTACACAGGATTCATTCTAACCTACTTCCATTTCTTATTTGTCATTTCTTTCTCAAACAGTAAAACCTGGCTCTCGTTATCTACAAAATTTTACTTATTTGTTCAAACTTAATATTTACTAATGTAACTTAAACATTGCTAGCCCATTTCCTGTGAGAACCAGATTTAGTAACTAGCATGCAGTATTTGCATACACTCTTTTTGTCCTTAATCTTTGAGTTTCCAGTCAAAGCACTGTTTTTCAAAGTTACTTGGGTCAGTTCTTTCTTCTCTGTCCCCTTCAATGTGTTTATGTTATTCATTTGTAGCTGGGTCCATCTATTTCTATTTTTATTTCATTTTAGGTCCCCCTCCATCCTAGTTGACTTTTTTAATTACATAAAATAAAATTCATTCTCTGTAGTGAACAGTTGAGTTTTGAAATGTGCAGTCATATAAACCACACCACATTCATGAAACAGAACACTTCTTTCATACTAAAAATTTCCTCATGCTACCCTTTTGTAGTCTATCCTCTCTTTCCTCCTAAACCCTGGAAATTGCTATAGATTTTCCCTTGCCATAAAGTCATAAATAGAATTGTACCATTTGTAACCTTTTGGTTTTGCTTCCTTCCCTTAGCAAAATGCATTTAAGGTGAATTTGTGTTGTTGTGTGCCTTAATACTTTGTTCCTTTTTATTACTAAGGGTATTTCACTGTATTTTTTAAATACATTTTTATATAAAATTTTATTTTCCATGGTACTTTTTATAAATATATAAATATATTTATATACCATGGATTGTTTATCCATTTGCCATTTGAAGGATATCTGTGTTACTTCCATTTTGAGACAATTATGAATAGAGCTGCAATAAGCATTCATAAGCAAGCTTTGGTGCCATTTCTAAAAATATTTTTATTGACAAACCTTCATACACATACTTTTCATGCATTGTGTACAATCAATGGCTCACAATACCATCACATAGTTGTGTATTCATCAACACAACATAAGTTTTCATTTCTCTGGAGTAAATAAACCAGGAATGACATTGTTGGGTCATATGTATATTTAATATTATGAGAAACTACCAAATAATTTTCTAGAGTGGCAGGCCCATTTTGTATTCTCTGCAACAATATATGAGAATTCCAGCAATTTGAATGTTTTCCAGCAATTGGTACTGGCAGTATTTTTTATTTAGTCATACTAACAGGTGTGTAGATATATCTCCTTGTTGTTCTACTTTGCAGTTCCTTAATGGCTAACAATGCTGGACATCTTTTCATATGCTTATTTGATATCCATGTATCTTTGTTAAAGTGCCAGCTCAGCTGTTTTGGTCACACTTTAATTTTGTTGTTTGTTTTTTTACTGTTGAGTTTTGAGAGATTTTATATAATCTGGAAAATGTCCTGTATCAGAAATGTGATTTGTAAAATTTTTCTTCCAGTGTGCACCTTTTCTTTTCATTCTCTTACCAGTGCTTCTCATAAAGCAAACATTGAATAGCTTTTACATCTTTGTTAAAAATCCATTTACAAAAGTATATACACAATAACTGAGCCACAAAATACAAGATGCAAAAGTGGAAACAATTGAAGAAAGAAAAAGACAAATCAACAATAGTAATTTAGAGATGTTAAGACCCCACTTTCAATAATAGATAGAACAATGAAGCAGTAGAACAAAAAAATAGAAGTTGAACAGCACTATAAACCAATTAAATCTAGACAGCTATAGAACAGTCCACCCAACAACAGCAAAAAGCATATTCTTCTCAAGTGTACATGAAACATTCTCCAAAATTGACCATATGCTAAGCCCTAAAGAAAGCCTCAGTACAATTAAAAGTATTGAAGTCATACAAAGTACTTCTGTGATGACAATGGAATGAAATTAGAAATCAAGAACAGAAAGAAAATTGGAAAATTCACAAACATGTAAATTAAACAACACTTTCCTAAATAATCATTGTATCAAAGAAGAACTCAAAAAGAAAATTAGAAAATACTTTGTTGTTAGTGAAAATGAAGGCACAATATACAGAAACATTGAATAGCTAAAGCAGTGCTTAGAAGGGAATTTATACCAGCAAACAATATTAAAAAACACTAATTGGAATTTCAAATCAATAACTTAACCTTCCACTTTAAGATAATGGTAAGAAGGCTAAAATAAATCAAGTTTAGTCCAAATCAAGGACAAGAAAGGAAATAATAATTATAAGGGCAGAAATTAATGAAATAAAGGATGGGAAAACGATAGATGAAACCAATGAAAAGTTGATTCTGTGAAAAGAGTATTACTACGGAACTTACAAAAATAAAAGAATTTTAAGAGAATACTATGAGCAACTGTATGCCAAAAAATTAGATAATTTGGATGAAATAGACAAATTCTTAGAAGGACACAAACTACTTTTGTTGACTCAAGAAGAAATAGAAAATCTGAAGAGACCTATAACAAGTAAAAACATTGAATTTCAAATCAGAAAACTAACCACAAAGAAAAGCCCAGATGCAGATGTCTTCACTGCTTAATTCTACCAAGAAAGAAAGAAAATTATCTCTGATAATATTCCTTGTTCTGAAGCTTACTTTGTCTGATGCTAATATAATTGCCCAGGTACTTTATTGAGTGTTTGCATAATAAATACATCTTTTCCAATTCTTTTATTTTAACTTGTTTATACATTTATATTTTAAGTGGATTAGTTGTATATAGTTTGATTGCTTTTTTATTTTATCCAATATGACCATCTCTGTTTTGGTTGTACTGAAAGTATTCATATTTAATGTGATTATTAGTATGGTTGGATTAAAATCTACCATCTTACTAGCTGTTTTCTGTTTTCTCTGCTTATTCTTTGTTTTTCTTCTTATTTTTCTGCCTTCTCTTATATTAATTGCACTCTTTTTTAAAGATAAAAAGTTGTATTAACCAAACCCAGACTCAATAGTTTTATTACATTAATTAGGCAGTAGTAAAATTTCTCTAGAGTGTATATATATATATCACAGTGACTTTCATTGTGAAAGGACTAAATGGGATTTTGAACATACTTTTACATGTGAGAGTCTTGGATCATTTCACAGGGTTCCCAGCTCTGATGAACTAGAGGATGCTAAGGCACACCAACCTCTTGGACATGGTCCATGATAGCAGTTACAGGGCCCCTAGATGCATGTCCGCAATGTGGCAAGTCTGCCTGTGGTCCAGCGCAAAAGAAAGAATTAAGCTACAACAGCTCTTTACAGCTGATAAACAATCACAGAAGACAAAGTAGCAGTGCTTGTTCAAGAGACTTCTAATCCCCCAGTTGAAGCACCAATTTTATGACTTTCACTGAAATAAGAGTTGTGCTCATGGAATTGCACACTTTTTAAATTGAACCTTTGTATGTTTCCATTTTATCTCCACTCTTGACTTATTTATGCTTTTAAAAGAAAAATTTGAGGCTGCTCAAGGGTTTACAATGTACATCATCAATTAATCATAATCTGTTCCAAACAACATTATAAAACTTCATTTGTAGTGTACAGACCTTACAATAGTAGAGTCCCAATTCACCTCTCCCATCTTTTGTTTTATATTGTCATATGTTTTACGTTTATACATGCCATAAACAAAAGTTTGTTTTACAAAGTTTTCTTTTACAGAAATTTAAAACAAAAAAACTCATTTGTTATTTTAATTTATTCCATTTCAAGAAACTGTCATTTCTCTGTGTCTATCTAAACTTTCATCTGATATCATATTCCTAGTACCTGAAGAATTTCCTTTATTTTTTCTTATTGAGTAGTAATGTTAACAATCAATTCTTTCATTTTTTTGTCTGAGGAATTTTTTTCTCTCAGAACTTTGCTATCACTGATTGTTTTCTGGTTTACATGATTTCTCATAAGAAGTCTACTGTAATTCTTATCTTTCTTCCTCTGTATGTAATGTGTCCTTTTTCTCTGGATGCATCAAGATTTTCTTTTTGTCTTTTGTTTTCAATTCTTTAATAATTTTACGCATAGGTGGGGTAGTTTGTTTGTTTTTGAGGGTGGGTGTGGTTTTTTTGTTAAGGGGGTTGGTATAATTTTGGGTATCTATCCTGCCTGGCATTCTCAGCTTCCTGGATCCATGGTTTGGATCCATGGTTTTAACTCTCAAAAATTGTCAGCCATTACTTCTTCAAATATTTCTTCTGCACCACTCTCTCTTCTCCTGGAATTCCAATTATATGTATGATAGACTTAGATCTTCCATTCTATTTTGTTTTCTTTTTATCACTCATTTTTCTCTTTTTGTTTCAGTTTTGATCATTTTTATTGACTTATCTTCCGGTTCACTGCTTCTTGTCTTGGCTGTGTGTGAGATCTATTAATGATATAAAGATATTCATCTCTATCACTATGCTTCATTTCTAAGATTTTCATTATGTTCTTTCTTATAGTTTTTATCTCTCTGCTGAAATTACTCATCTTTTCTACTTGTGCCTTCAGCATGTTAATAATGCCTATTTTAATTCCCTGTCAGATAGATCTAACATCTGGGTTATCTCTGAATCTTATTCTGTTAATTTCTTTGCTCTTGCAAATGTTTTGTTCTTTCTTGCCTTTTTATATGCTTCAAAATGGTTAGTTGAAACCCAGACATCTTGTGTAGAACAATAGAAACCAAAGTAAACAATTTTTATGCCTGGAAATATGCACGACTTTCCTTTTCTTAAGCCTTCAGTATGGAGATTTGAGTAAATTTGGTAAGAAGTTGAACCAGATTTGAGGTTGGTTGTTCCTTTAATTATCTTCAGTGCACCACAACATTTGAACTCTTCTAGCAGTAACTTGTATTAACACTTGGGGATGGTTTTCTAGGTTCTTTTCACTGCCACATCAGCTAAAGTCTTCCTTTTACACTGTGTCTGTCTCCACAATCTTACAACTCTTCCAGCAGTATTCTATTATTACTTGTTACTTATTAGATTGTTGTTGGAAAGTGGAGGGATGTCTATTGTTCTGATTGAGCCTCAGATTTAAACAAGCACTCAGTCCCTCAATCTCTGGTATTTGGCCTTCTCAGTGCTCCAGTACCTCCCCGTATATATTTCTGATCCCTGTATCTCTTGTTGCCTTTTATGGTTTGTTAAATGCTGCTGGAATGCAATATACCTGAAATGGAATGGCTTTTAAAAAGGGAATTTATTATGTTACCAGTTTACAGTTCTAAGGCCATAAAAATGTCCAAACTAAGGCATCTAGAGAAAGATACATTGACTTAATAAAGGTCAGTGTCTGTTACATGGAAAGACAATGGTTGGCATCTGCTGGTCCTTGTTCCAAGCTCCATTGCTTCCAGCTTCTGATGCCAGTGGTTTCCTCTCTAAGCATCTGTGGGCACTCACTTAGCTCCTCTGGGACACAGTTCTGGGTTCTGGCTTGCTTAGCATCACATGGAAAGGCACATGGTGTTATGTGCTGGGCTCTGCATCTCCAAACATCCATGTTTAGGTGTCTGCTCTCTGTCAGCACTCCAAGCATCTCCAAATGACTGCATCTCTGTCAGTTCTCAAACAACGTGTTTTTTCCAAAATGTCTCCCCTTTTAAAGGACTTCAATGAACTAATCAAGAGCCACTGTAAGAATTACAGTAGCGTTCTTATCAGAAACCATGCAAACCAGAAAACAATCAATGATAATCTTCATAATAATTACAAAAAGAAGAAGGTGATAGTGAATATTTAAATCCTGGGAGAAGTTTTATAATGTTTTCTCATCTACTCCTTAAGCCTGCAGGAGTTTTCCTGTGTCTCTGGGCCCTTTCATGACCAATAACAGCTCAATCTATAGATCAGAATTTGATTTCATGGTAATTTCATGCTGTGTTTGTGCACTTTCTTTATTCCATTGCATTCTAAGGAGCTACCTTGGCATCTGTGCTTGTTTGAAAGGATGTATGTCCCCCAGAAAAGCCATGATTTAATCAAAATCCCATTTCATAAAGGCAGAATAATCCCCATACAATACTGTAAGTTTGGATATGTAATTAAATCATCTCCCTAGAGATGTAACCCAAACAAGAGTGGTTGTTAAGCTGGATTAGGTGAAGACATGTCTCTACCCATTTGGGTGAGTCTTGACTGGCTCACTGGATTCCTATAAAAGAGGAAACATTTTGGAGAATGAGAGATTCAGAGAGAGCAGAGTAGAATGACATAGCCATGAGAAGCAGAGTCCACCAGCCAGCGATCTTTGGAGATGAAGAAGGAAAATGCCTCCCAGGGAGCTTCATGAAACAAGAAGCCAAGAGAAAAAGCTAGCAGATGATCCTGTGTTCACCATGTGCCCTTCCAGATGAGAGAGGAATCCTGACCATGTTCACCATGTGCCTTTCTAGATGAGAGAGAAACTCTGACTGTTTGCCATGTGCCCTTCCACTTGAGAAAGAAACCCTGAATTTCATCAGCCTTCTTGAACCAAGGTATCTTTCCCTGGATAGATACCTTTGATTGAACTTTTCTATAGACTTGTTTTAATTGGGACATTTTCTCAGCCTTAGAACTGTAAACCAGCAACTTATTAAATTCCCCTTTTTAAAAGCCATTCAATTTCTGGTATATTGCATTCTGGCAGCTAGCAAACTAGAACACCATCCTCTTTTAATCCTGAAGCAAGTAGTATAGTACCCCGTAAATCATTCATAGTAATAAGTAAACAAGAGCTACTTGAGAGTCTTTCACTGCCATGCCTTCAAACAGTTGCAGTTATAGACTCGCCCGCACTCACTTAATACATTCAGCAGTCATAGCCAGACCCTACTTCAGTTACACACGAAATATTCTCCCTTCAAAACCCATGTGACTTCATGGTAGTTCTCAAACATGACTACATATCAGAATTATTTAGCAAGTCCACATCAGGTGTGGTAGATTAAATTATGTACTCCAATTTAGACATGCTTTTAATCTGAATCCACATTAAGTCAGGGAGCATTAATCTTCTCACTTCATTCTTCATTTTTAGGATGCTTTTATCTATTTGGGGTCTCTTTTCCTTCTGGATGAATTTGGCAATTAGTTTTTCCAAATCTTCAAAGTGGCTTGTTGGAATTTTGATTGGTACTCTGTGGAATATATAGATCAATTTGGAAAGAATTGACATCTTAACTATATTTAGCCTTCCTGCCCATGAGCAGGAAATGTCTTTCCACTTATTTAGATCTCCTTTGATTTCTTTTAGCAGTGTTGTGTAGTTTGCTGTGTACAAGTCCTTTACATCCCTAGTTGAGTTTATTCTTAAGTACTTGATTCTTTTATTTGTTATTTTGAATGGAGTTGTTTCCTTAGCTGACTGCTCAGCTAGGTCATTGTGTATAGAAATGCTAGATTTCTAAACATTAACTTTATATCCCACAGATGAGGTTCATGTACCATTGGCTCATGTCCACAGCAAGAAAACTAGGCACGTTCACCTGGCCAAGTTGACACCTGAACCTAACTACCAGAAAGTGCTTCGAATAATTTCAATTTTTTTAAATTTATAAAGACACGTTTTGTGCCTCAGCATATGATCTATCCTGGAGAATGTTCCATGAGCACTAGAGAAGACTGTATATCCTTGTGCTTTGGGGTGCGATGACCTACATATGTCTGTTAGGTCTAATTCATTTATCAAGTTCCTTAACTTCTCTGTTTCCTTATTGGTCTTCTGTCTAGTTTTTCTATCTATAGAGGAGAGTGGTGTATTGACATTTCCTACTATTATTGTTGAAAATCTATCACTCCCTTCAGTTTTGCCAATGTATATACTTTGGAACCCCTTGATTGGGAGCATAATCATTTATGATTGTAATATCTTCCTAGTGAATTGACCCTTTAATTAGTATATAGTGTCCTCCTTTGTCTCTTGTCATGTCTTTACATTTAAAGTCTATTTTGTCTAAATTAGTATAGCTACTCCTGCTTTCTTTTGGTTGCAACTTTCATGGAAAATATTTTTCCATCCTTTCACTTTCAATCTATTTGTATCATTGTGTCAAAGATGAGTCTCTTGTAAGCAGTGTATCACTGGATTATGTTTCTTAATCCATTCTGCCAAGCTGGATCTTTTAATTGGTAAGTTTAGTCCATTAATGTTCAAAGTTATTACTGAAAAGGCATTTCTTGATTCCACCATCTTATTTTTTTTATTTTAGTCGAATCTATATATTCCTTTCCTTGTTCCTCTTTGTATTCTTTCAATTACCCTTAGTGGTACTCTTCAGTTCTGTGCCCTCCTCCAGTCCTTCTTCTCCTGTCTTTTTTTTCAGCTGGCAGAACTCCTTTTAGTATTTTAGGTAGGGCTAGTTTCTTGTTGACAAATTCTTTCAGGATTCTATGTCTGTGAAAATTTTAATCTCTCCCTCAGTTTTGAAGGAAGATTTTGCTGGGTACAGAATTATTGGCTGGAAGTCTTTCTCTTTCAGGATCTTAAATATATCATACCACTGGCTTTTCACCTCCAGTAGTGCTAGTGGAGTAGTCTGAACCCAGTGTTATTTGGTTTCCCTTGCATGTAGTAGATTGTTTTTCTCTTGCTGCTTTTGGGATTTTCTGCTTCTCTTCAACATTTGACAGACTGATTAGTATGTGCCTTGGGGAAGGCTTATTTGAATTTATTCTGTTTGGAGTTCACAGGGCTTCTTTGACTTGTGTATTCATGTCCTTTATGAGGATTGGGAAGTTTTCCCCCATTATATCCTCAACCACACTTCCTAGCCCTTTACTCCTCTTTTCTCCTTCTGGGATACCAATGATTCTTTTATTTGTGTGCTTTGTTTTGACTATCATTTCCCTGAGATCTAATTCAATTTTCTCCATATTTTTTTGTCATTTGCTATTTTGAGTCCTTGAAGTCAGTTGTCCTGTCCTCTATAGCACTTATTCTTTCTTCTGTCTCTTCAAATCTGTTGTTGTGTGCCCCTAATATGTTTTTTATTTGGTCAACAGAGTCTTTAAACTCTGTGATTTCCCCTTTTTTTCTATTTATTCTTTCAAATTCCTCTTTATGCTCTTCTATTGCCTTCTTCATCTACTTTATGTCATTTGCTATCCCACTTATTTTATTAAGTAGAATTGTATTAACATCTTTGATTAGTTGTTTCAACATCTGTGTCTCCTCTGGTGTTTTAATTTGGTCATTAGGCAGGGCTATATCTGTCTGCATTTTGATATGCTCAGTGATCTTCTGCAGTCTTTGTGGCACGTAAATATCTTGATTGATCTACTTTGGGAGTTGACTCCTTTCAGCAGTCTAAGGCCTTGTGTTTGCAGGATGGTTGTATAGCAGGGAGCAGGGTACAGGGTGGGGCACTCTGTGCAGTGATTTGTTTCAAGGCAGGTATAGGCACAGGTTTGGGATGTTATGCTGATGCTTGTGAATGTGGGGGCCCAGTGGCAAGGGAGGATGTAGGTGTGTGGGTGCACTGGTCTGGGGTGCATAACCCTGGTGTGTGCTGATCTAAGGCATGGGGCCCTTTGTGCACATGCATGAAGCTATGGCAGCAGGTCAGCGTTATTTCTTCATGGATTGGGGCCAGATGTGACCCGGCTGCACAGGTCAGCACTTTCTCAGAGCTGGGAATTGTGGCTGAGGGCCGTGTACATGCATGGTTCTATGACTGCTGTAAAGTGCAGTTCCCAGAACTGAATGATTGGGGGACTGTGCACATGGGTAGGCTTAGGTGTGCCATATACCGATGTGCAGTGCTCAGGGGAGTCAGGGTGAGGCTGTGGGACACTATGGGCAGGGGAACAGTGGTAGTCTGGGTATGGAGGTTAGTGCCCATAGCCTTTATGTGCCGGCAACAGCATGCAGGGGACAGGGAGGGTGGCATTGTGCTCAGGAGGGGTGCAGGAGAGGTGGATTGGACTGCATTTGGAGTGGGGGTATGGGACAGGTACGTGTCCTGGGGGCTGGTGGAGTGGGGTTGCCTGGAGTTGGGGATTGGGAGTGGGTGATGGTGTTCAGGTACATGGGGTATGGGGTGAGTCACCAGTCACATGGCTGGGCTGATGAGGTTAGCACACCCAAGGAACATGGTCTGGCTTACTTCTTAGTCCCTGGCTCCCATCTGTGCACTCTCACAGGCTCCACGCCTCCGTGCCAGGCTCCAGCCCTCTGCCTCTCAGTTCCTTTGCCTCTGCAACCAGGGCTGCCACATATATTGCAGAAGGCTCTCCCAACCCTACTGTTTGTTTTTATAAATAAAGCTTTTATGGCACAAAAGTCTTGAAAATCAAAGCTTGGTTTTCACGCATTTCAATGATTATTCAACACCAATCAAAGAAGTAAAGTAGGCAGTGAGAAACAGAGTTTGGAATTTAGGGGAGAAGTCGGGGATGGTGATAATAACATGAAGGTCATAAGCACATTGAAGGAATTTGAAGATGTGAGACTGTATGAGAGGACTTGGGTCAGAGGTTCCCAAACTTTCTCAGTTCATAGTACTCCCAGTGTCTCCATAATTTTTCCCCAAGACCCTTATGCCAAAGAAATATTTATCAACTCCATTTATTAAGTATTTAAGCCCTGACGACTTGTATTTATGTCTGAACAATTCAGCTGTCATGTGAAAAATTAATGCACCTAAATTTAAAGACAAAATAATATTTTAATTTCATTCTTAAATTGCCACAATTACTAACAATGGGATATATGCACCATTGGGCACTACACAACTTCTCCAACCTTGGAAGCAGATTGAATAGTACCACCCTTATTTCTTATTTTACATTGATTTTTCATATAGTATTTGCTTTTTATCAGTGCAACCCCCCCAAACTCAGTTTCCCAAAGATATGATCAAATCAAAAGGGAATATAGCACAGCTTAAATAGCAATGAACTACTTCAAGCTGATTGATTGTGTAATGCCTGACATATGTCAAGAACCACCGTGTTTCTTTCAAAAGTTTCAAATATCCCATGTGCCCTTGTGAGTTTATGCAATGACCTAGGACAACTTGGTAGAGAAGTTGGGAACCTCTAACCTAGGAAGATCCAAAAACTAAGCACAAGAGAAATTCTATGAGGATGTTTCTATGAGTTTCAGAAATCTATGCATGCATTAAGAAGAACATAGAAATCAATGTTAGTCTTTGAGGATGCATACGATTGAGAGATCCAGGAAAGAGAAGAGTACACATTTCAAAAAAAGGAGTGACAGCATGAGCAAAGGTGTGTAGGCAGGAAACAGCATGCCATATTTGGAAGACAGTGAAAAGGATGTGCTGGTTGGAACAGAGAACTTGGGCAGGACAAGAGTGGAGAGAAAGTCCTGAGCATGGCCATCCTGGAGTGAACTCTGTGTTGTGCAAGTGGATGAGAAACAAGAGGACCTCAAATGTGCTGTATGCCAGATACATACAGTCACGAAGTAGGATGTTTTGACATGAACTTGCTTCTTCTCTGGTAAATATTAGAGTCAAGTGGCTCATCCAGTTCTCTCCTGGGCACAGAGTGATGACTGAAAATTATAGTTAGTTCTCCCACCTTCAAATTCACTCCTTGTCATTCTCACCCTAACTGTGGTGGTGAAGCCACCCATTGCTGGAAGCAGAGCAGATCTTTAACATTCAAAAAAATGGACTTGGGGACATTTGAGAATTCTCAGCTGTGATTTCACCCCTAAAATTATCAAAGAGGAGGGATCCGCTAACCCACCCAGAAATTTTTCTCAAAGTTGTTCAGATTCCCTCACTGAACAAGTGATTTTTATTGCTCTCAAACTGCTGTGCCTCACTAACTTCATAGTGGCTCAAACACAAGGACTACATATTTAAAGTGTTAAATCTGAGAGTACCAGTGGTTTTCTGCACACTGTGGGTGACTCCACGAGCTAGGAATGCCAAGTGTGTCCCTTATACAAGAGAGAAGATCAAGGGTCTTAGTTACTGGTCAGAGAATTCTTGCCCTCATTATTCTCTCAGTATTGCTCTTGCCATGAGCTGGAAGGTAAAGGGCAGGGTTGCTGAGGATACAGAGTGGGCATAGTTCACACTTCACTAATGAAGGTCATATTTTCCCATGTCTCTTGTGTAAATGATCCCCAGGACTCCTTAACACTGTCTTCTCTTTTCAATTTCTCTTCTCTGGCCCTTCTTTCATAGGTTGAGAATAGAGCTTAACAAATTTCAGGACCTCTGTCCAAATGTGATTTGTTTAATAATGACTTCATTCATTTATTCATTCACTCACTCATTAAACACTGATCAAAGAATGGCAGAGTTAGAGCTCACAGGACTTCTGTCATTATCTTGTCCACCCCCCTCATTTTTCAGATAAAGAGACTAAAATTCAGAGCAGGTAAGTGACTTTCCTGGAGGCATACAGCTGTTTTTGTACTTCACCAGGGGAAGAACATGGGTCTTCATACCCCCATTTATGTTCCCTCTGTTGCACTGAGAGGCTCAACTGGACCTCCTCTCATTTCACCTGTTACTGGTATGTCCTTGCTCCACAAGCCTGTGACTACATTATGAGGTGACATTTCACTTAAGGACAAGTAAATTACTGATATCATACTAGACTACTTTCTGGAAATTAGACTTCCTGCACTTCTCCCCTGTTCTTTCTGAGAATCCCACAAGGCAACTGCCAGGAGCCCACAAGCCAGTCTCATGGTTGCAGTATCCATGCAGTGTTCACATTACTCTTTCTCTCCCACTGCCCTCTTGTTCTTTTCCACTGTTCACCAGATTTGTAGAGAAGCCTCCCTATAGCTACTATGCACCAGGAGAATTTCTGTATTCTTGCCAATGATGTCACTTCTTATGCTTGCAGAGCTTTCCACTCTCAGTGTTTTCAAGCACAGTTGATTTCTGTGAATGGTCTCTTTTCCAACTCTACATTTACTTGTCCTTTTCTTTATTTTGTCATTCAAATATTTACTGAGCATCTACTATGTATCAAGCACTAGGAAGGCATAACACCATAGTGTTTAAGAACTCTGGAGACAGATAATCTGGATTCAAATCCTCACTCCACTTTTTACTAGTAATCTGGCCTTGGGGGAATTAATTAGCTGATTTGTGTCTCAGTTTTCCCATCTACAAAAGGCAGGAGACAATAAAAAATAGTTAAATTACAGAACTGTTGCAAGGATTAAATGAATGAATATACGTAATGCTCTTAGAAAAGTGCCTGATAAGGATTAAATTAGTGGTAGTTTTTATTAATGATGATTTAGCAGTGAACAAGACAGATCTGGTCTCCACCCTCCAGGAATTGATCAATTAGTAAATAATAGGAAATAATTTGTCACTTGAGTCTTAAAGAAACTTTGATTGTCCCATAATCTTATTCAATCTAAAACCAAACCAAACCAAACCAAAACAAAACACTTTTTGCCAGTATCTCTCACTTCCAACCACAGAGGTTCAAATCTAGGTGAAGTGGACTTCAAGTAGAGACATGAATGAAGCTGAACTGGATAGGAATAAGGTAAATCAGAATGCAGGGTAAAGGATGATATGGTCTATGTTTTAAAACTTCAAATTCTATGTAAGATTAAAGGAAGAGATATTTATTTTGTGCAAAATTTATACTTTTCATAGTGCATTATCTAATTTAGTGTGTATGGTCAGTTTATTCAAACACCATAATTACATGGAATCTTGAATAGGGTGTGAGATCTTGCTGGTTTTTACAGGTTAGTTTGATGTCCCAATACATCCCAGAATAATTTGGGCAGCAAATAAAATAAAGTATTTTCAAAGTCTCCTTAGGGGACAGGGGAGAAAGGAAGAAGTATTAAGCTTCCCCATCTGGGGAGTTCCTGATGTTCTTGCAAGCAGTGGGGACAACCAATTCAATAGGCTGAGCCACCAGTCTTGGGGCTTGCCCCTATGAAACTTATTCCTGCAAAAGAGAAGTTAAACCTACCTATAATTGTACCTAAGAGTCAGCCCCAGAGAGCCTCTTTTGCTGCTTAAGTGTGGCTTCTCTCTCTAAGCCAACTTGGCAGGTGAACTCATTGCTCTCCCCCCTACATGGGACATGACTCTCAGGGAAGAGCCAGGACCTAGAATCATGGGAATAAGAAAGCCTCTTGACCAAAAGTGGGAAGAGATTAATGAGACAAAATAAAGTTTCAGTGGCTGAGAGATTCCAAACAGAGTTGAAAGGTTGTCCTGAAGGTTATTCTCATGCATTATAAGACATCCATTTTTAATTGATAGTGTATTGGTGTGTTAGAGGGAAATACCCAGAACATTTGAGCTGTGTTCCAGTAGACTTGGCTCTTCAGGAAGATTGTATAACTATACAATATAGCTTTTACAATGTGACTGTGTGATTGTGAAAATGTTGTGTCTGATGCTCCCTTTATCCACAGTATGGAAAGATAAGTGAAGAAATAAGGACAATAAATAAATAAACAATAGCAGGGATAAGGGATTAAAAATTGGGTAGTTTACAATACTAGTGGTCAAGAAGGGAGTGATAAGGGGTTTGGGATTGTAGGGGTTTTTTTTGTCTTTTTGTTTGTTTTTTCTGGAGTGATGCAAATGTTCTAAAAATGGTCATGATGATGAATGCACACATATGTGATGATATTGTGAGCCATTCTGTCCTAAATTGTCACTTTGAGTCTACCTCCAATTGGACTTGCCTAATTATGGGAGTTGATGGTAAAGCCAAAACTAGAAACCTTCACTATCCCTCTCCTTTGTAGGCTCAAAGATGTTCTAGTGTCCCATCAATTTCTCATTTCCCTGAATGCCCTAACCCCTACTATGAAGATCTTTTTCACTTCCTGGGGGTCACCTTAAGACTAGTAAACCCAGTTAATGTTTACTTCCTTGTTTGCTCTGATGCCCTACAAAATTGAGGCCTCTCAGCCTCCCAAAGGAGATCCTTAAGCAAATAAACTCATCTATATAAAATAAAGGCATCCCAAAGCTAACCCAGGAATAATCTGTAATTATATTCAAGTTTTCAGACCTAAATCTTCAAAATGCACTTTGTATCACTCTTTACCCTAACTCTCAATACCTATTTGCTGTTGAATGACAGGAACTTAAGGAAATGTTCCCATCCTGCTCACTTAGGGCTGCCCCAAAAGTTTTTAAATCATCCCCCCATATCTTTAAGAATACCTTAGCAGCAGATTTCACTAGCTTCCAACTGCCTCAAAGTAAGGTCTTGCAATATGGTGACTTTGTAAACTAGCATATTCCTAGTATGAAAGTAAATTCCATCATACTATAATAATGCTAACAAAATTTAATAAGCCTCCTTATAATATTTTTAAAAACTTTTCTTTAAAATTATGCATGCATACAAAACTAGAATCTAGTTTTCTCTGTAAAATAATGCAAATTCTTATTCTACTCTTAATGAAAGACAATAAAAGTTTTTCTTAACCATCTGAGTACTCTGCCTAAAGGATAAAAATGTTATATCTTATTAAAATAATATCCATGTTAATGTTTATGTTAACTTTATCATCCTTTATTGCAAATGACAAGTCTTCTCACTCTTAAAAAAACTTACAAAATATTTATTTGCTTACCTTGTAAATGCAAAGTGATAAAATAGTTTAACATATTACATTAAAAAGTGTTTAAGAAATATTACAATAATTTAAAATTTTCTATCCTCCTGTTAGCTAAGTTTGCAGGGGTGAAATATTATTAATATATTTACAAATTGTTTCTATCCTAATACTGATCTATATAGTAAAATTGCAAATCATAGGAACAAACATATTTACAAATCAGTTCCATTAATCTGTCTTCTCAAAAAGCACAGGTAATCAGCTATAAGTCAAAACTTCATCTTTGACAAAAAGAACTTTAAAGGAGAAACAAGGTAAGTATACAAACTACATTCTAATAACGAATTAACCTAGCCCTACTAAGTGTGTAAAGGTAAAACAAGACAAAACTACTACTATAGTTTGTAATTAACAGCACCAATATAAAACAACTATCAAATGTTTTTATAGCTAAAAGTAAATTCATTTAAAACTCATAGAAAATTAAAGCTTGAAGAGGAAGTCTTACAACATTCACAATTACTCCTAAGCTGTTTTTTCTAGATTTTAAAATGCTTCTTTGCTATTTGTACAACTTAGTAGCTCCCTAGGTAGTAACACCCTGTGGTAGTTAGATTCAGGTGTCAACTTGGCTAGGTGAAGGTGCCTAGTTCTATTGCTGTGGACATGAGCCAATGGCATGTGAACTTCATCTGTTGCTGATTACATCTGCAGTTGGCTAGGAGGAGTGCCTGCTGCAATGAATGATGTTTGATTTAATTGGCTGGTGCTTAAATGAGAGACTCAACATAGCACAGCTCAAGCAGCTCAGCATATCTCATTTCAGCACTCGCAGCTCAGCCCAGGCCTTTGGAGATGCAGAAAGGACTCGTCCCAGGGAAATTTGTTGGAACCCAGAGAGGTGGAAAGAAGGCCAGCAGAGATCGCCTGTGCCTTCCCGTGTAAGAAATAATCTCCGTTGAAAGTTAGCTGCCTTTCATCTGAAGAACTATACGTCAAGTAAATAAATCCCCTTTTATTGAAAGCCAATCCATCTCTGGTGTATTGCATTCCAGCAGCTAGCAAACTAGAACACACCCAAACTCAGAGATAAAATTTTCTGGCTCTAAAAGTCAACATTATTCCATTATCTAGTTAGGGCTACAATAAATATAATATTGTCTAGAGTCTTTATTAATTTTTTCATTTTTATTGATATATATTGTATATTCACATACCATGTAATCATCCAAAGTGTGCAATCAATGGTTCATAATATCATCATATCAACTTTTATCATCAAAATCAACTTTTTCTTTCTTTTTTTATGAAAAATAACATATATGCAAAAAGAAGTAAAATTAAAAGTACATCACAGCAATTAGTTGTAGAACAGATTTCAGAGTTTGGTAAGGGTCACTATTCCACAATTTTAGGTTTTTACTTCTAGCTTCTCTAAGACACTGGAGACTAAAAGAAATATCAATGTAATGATCCAACAATCATACTCATTTGTTAAATACTACTTTATCTATATAACTCCACCATCATCGTTGTTCTTTCTCCCACCTATTGGGGTATTTGGGCTATGTCCATTTGAAATTTTTCATGTTGGAAGGGGATGTTGATAATATGGGATAGGGGAATGGAGATAGTTGATGTTATGGAGAGGCTGGCACCTCTGCATTTTAAGACTTGTCTGGTCCAGGGACCCATCTAGAGGTTGTAGGTTTCTGGAAAGTTATCCTAGTGCATGGATTGGCAGGAATGGTTTTGGTTGGGGGTTGGCAAGTGAAGATACGAAACAATATCTAACTGAAGCATACATAAAAGTGACCTATGGAGAAGGCTCTTGACTATTTGAACTCTCTCAGACAGATACCTTATTTCCTACACTTTTTTCCCCCCTTTTGGTCAGGATAGTGTTGTTGATCCCATAATGCCAGGGACAGACTCATCACTGGGAGTCATAACCCACATTTCCAGGGAGACTTTCATCCCTGGATGTCATGTCCACTTGGGGGGAAGGCAATGAATGATTTCACTTGCAGAGTTGGGCTTAGAGACAGAGGCCAATCTGAGCAACAGAAGAGGTCCTCCAGAAGTAACTCTTAAGCATACCTATATGCAAGCTAAGCTTCTTCACTACATGCATAAGCATCACAAAAGCAAGCCTAAAAATCAAGGTCCTGGCCTATTGATTTGGGTGTCCCTAATGTTTGACACAGTGTCAGAGGTTTCCCCAGTGGTAAAGTTTGATAGTTCCATATTTTCTCTCCCATCTCTCAAGGGACTTTGCCAATACTTTTTGATTATCTGCTTAATATACTCTGGTAGTTATTCAGGCATTACATTAAGCTATACAGGCTTAAAGGCCTTCATTCTTTGTTGGGCTTCCTGTGTTTCAATTCTTTAAATGATCAATCCAGACAGGTTGAGTTAGATTATGTGCTACAGAAAATTTAGGTTCTGGGCAAAATAAAACTTTCTCTCTTTGATCTCAAAGAATAGATAAGGTTCTTGTCATGGTTAGGCACATGTGTCAACTTGGCCAAGTTGTGGTACCTGCTTATCTGATTGGGCAGGTGCTGGCCTGTCTGTTGCAATGAGGACATTTCATAGGATTAGGTCATGATCACATCAGCTGCATCCACAGCTGATTACATTTGTAATCAGCCAAAGGGGAGTGTCTTCTACAATTAGTGGTGCTAAATCTAATCAGGGGAAGCTTTTTAAGGAGGACTCAGAGGAGACAGGTTCCATTCCTGCTTCAGCTGGTGAGCGTCTCCTGTGGAGCTCATCCAGACCCTCCATCGGAGTCGTCGGCTTCACACCCTGCCCTGTGGATTTTGGACTCTGCGTTCCTGTGGTCACGTGAGACACTTTTATAAATTTTATATTTGCAAATGTTCCCTGTTGATTCTGTTTCTCTAGAGAACCCTAACTAATACAGTTCTGAAATACGTCTTCCTTACCCCTATATTCTGAATGACCTTAATCCCGACCTGAGAGGCTTCATTCTTATCTCTAACTATCAGATTATATATGTATATGTGTAACAGCCTTTCTAATTCCAGAAATAACAATTACCACTCTGGATTAAATCAGATTGCTTTAAGAGCTTACAACCTAGGGCCCTGTTTTCTTATAAGTATTTTCTACATGAGACCATGTAATATTTGCTCTTCTCTTTCTGGCTTATATTACCCCACCAAATGTCCCACAGGTTCATTCACAATGTTGCATGCCTTGCAATTTCATTCCTTTTTGTAGGAGCATAACATTTGATCATATTTATACACCATCATTTGCCAATCTATTTATCAGTCATACATCCTTCAGCTACCTCCATTCACTGGGCATAATGTATAATATCCAAAGTCAACAGTCCATCAACTTCTCAATTTTAGATAATTTCATCGTTTCCAGAGAAAGATAACCAATAAACACTCTCTCACCAAATAGAACATCCAAACTTCCCGTGAACACTTGTCCCACCCCCCATTATTTACCCCTGGTGTTACTGTAGTATTGTTGATGTTTTCATGTTTAAACATAGCCCATAGCATGCAATAGTAGTTTCCCCCCTATATAATGAACTTACACGCTCATTGTAAAAGATTCATACCATTGCAGTTGTTCAGGCAAGAACTTATTTATATTTCTAGTTAAACAGTGGGACACATGCATCTATACAATTCCTTTCAATCATGTTCACCTTCAACATGGTAATATTACTTATAGGACCACTAGTGAACTACCTTCACTTCCATCTATTCCCTTATATTTGAGTTCAACCTCATTATCTAACCATTCACCCATCTCTAGCTTCTGTGTATCTCTAGGTTCCCTATATTTTGTATTATAAGCCTCCAATTTTACTTTTACCATGGCCATATAAGTGGAATCATATAGTATCTATCCTTTTGTGTTCTGCTTATTTCACTCAGCATTATGACCTCAAGGCTTATCCATCTTGTCGTGTGCTTCAGGACATCATTTTGTCTTACTGATGCATAATATTCCATCATATATATATACCACATTTTATTAATCCACTTGTGTGTTGGTGGCCATTTGAACTGTTCCTATCTTTTGGCAATTGTGATTAAAGCTATTATGAGCTTTGGGGTGCAAATGTCTGTTTGTGTCACTGTTTTCAGCTCTTCTAGGTATATAATGAGTAGTGGCACTGCCAGGTCATAGGGTAACTTGATATTTCATTTCCTATGAAATGCCAAACTGTCTTCCATAGGGGCTGTACCATTACATATTCCCACCAGCAGTGCATAAGTGTCCCAATTACTCCACATTCTCTCCAACATTTGTAGTTTCCTTTTTGTTTAATAGCAGCCATTCTTATAGGTATGTGGTGGTATCTCATTGTAGTCATGATCTGCATTTCTCTTACAGCCAATGAAAATAAGTATCTCTCCATGTGCTTTTTAGCAATCTGTATTTACACTTCAGAAAAATACCTATTCATATTTTAGCCCATTTTATAATTGAGTTGTTTGTTCTTTTGTTGAGTTGTATAATTTCTTTATGTATACAGGATATCAAATCTTTAGCCAATGTATGATTTACAAATATTTCCTCCCATTGAGCTGGCTACCTTTTCATCTTTTTGACAGATTCTTTTGAGGCACACAAGCATTTGATTTTGAGTAGGTCCCATTTATCTATTTTTTGTTTTGTTGCTTGTGCTTTGGGTGTAAAGTTTAGGAAGATACTTCCTATTACTAGGTCTGGAAGATATTACCCTACATTTTCTTCTAGGAGCTTTATGGTACTGGTTCTTATGTTTAGATACTTGATCCATTTTAGGTCAACTTTTGCATAGAGTGTAAGTTAAGAGTTCTCTTTCATTTCCTTGGCTATTGATATCAGATTCTCCCATGCCTATTTATTGAAAAGACTATACTGTCCCAATTCATTGGATTTGGGGGCCTTGTTGAAGATCAGTTGACCATAGATTTGGTGGTCTATTTCTGTGCTCTTGATTCAAATTCATTGGTTAATACTTCTATCTTTGTGCAAGTACCATGCTGTTTTGACCACTGTGGTTTAATAAGTTTAAAATCAGGAAGTGTTAATCCTCCTACTTTGTTCTTTTTTAGGATGCTTTTAGCTAGTCAGGGTCTCTTTCCCTTCCAGATGAATTTGGTAACTAGTTTTTTCAAGTCTTCAAAGTACAGTTTTGGAATTTTGATTGGTACTGCATTGAATCTGTAGACCAATTTGGGTAGAATTACATCTTAACTACATTTAACCTTCCTATTCATGGGCAGGGAATGTATTTCATCATTTAGATCTTTGATTTCTCTTGCAATGTTATGTAGTTTTTGGTGTACAAGTCCTTTATGTCCCTAATTAAGTTCATTCCTAGATACTGATTCTTTTAGTTGCTATTATGAATGGATTTTTTTCTGTAATTGACTCCTCAGTTAGGTCATTGCTTGTGTGTGGAAACATTACTGATTCTATATAATTGATATTATATAAAAATAATTTTATATCTTGTCACCTTGTTCAATATGTTTATTAGCTTAAGTAACTTTGTTGCAGATTTCTCAGAATTTTCCAAGTATAGCATCATGTCATCTGTCAATAATGAAAGTTTTACTTCTTCCTTTCTAATTTGGATGCCCTTTAATTCTTTTTCCTGTCAGATTGCTGTAAGTAGAAATTCTAGTATAATGCTTAATAACACAGCTAACAGAGGGAATCCTTGTCTCATTTCTGACTTCAGAGGGAAAGCTTTCAGACTCTTACCATTGAGTATGATGCTGGCTATGTGTTTTTCATATATGCCCTTTCTCATATTGAGGAAGCTAACTTTGATTCCTGACTTTTGAATTGTTTTTATGAGAAAAGATGTTGAATTTTCTCAAATTCGTTTTTAGCATCAAACAAGATGATTGTATGATTTTTCCTTTTCAATTTCTTAATGCGCTGTATTACATTAGTTGATTTTCTTGTGTTGAACCCTCCTTGCATTCCTGGTATAAACCCCACTTGGTCGTGGTGTACAATTCTTTTAATGTGTTGTTGGATTCTACTTGCTAGTATTTTGTTGAGAATTTTTGCATCTATGCTCATTACGGATATTGGCCTATAGTTTTCCTTTCTTAAAGCATCTTTACCCGGTTTTAGTATTAAAGTGATGACAGCTTCATAAAATGAGTTAGGTAGTGTTCCTTTGTCCTCAACTCTTTGGAATAATTTGAGCAGGGCTTGTGTTAGTTCTTTTTGGAATGTTTGATAAAAGTCCCTGTGAAGCCATCTGACCCTGGTCTTTTCTTTGTAGGAAGATGTTTGGTGACTGATTGAATCTCTAAACTTATGATTGACTTGTTGAGATCTTCTGTTTCTTCTTGAGTCGGGGTAGCTTGTTAACATATTTCCAGGACTTTGCCATTTCATCTAAGTTGTCTAGTTTGTTGCATATACTTGTTCATAGTATCTTCTTATGATTTTTTTTTTAGTTCATCAGGGTCTGTGGTAATGACAGCCCTCTCATTTCTGATTTTGTTTATTTGAATCCTCTCATTTTTTCGTTGTCAGCCTTGCTAGAGGTCCATTGACTTTATTCATTTTCTCAAGGAACCAACTTTTGGTTTATTGATTCTTTCTATTGTTCTTTTGTTCTCCCATTCATTTAACTCTGCTTTAATCTTTTTTATTTCTCTTCTTCGATTTGCTTCGGGGTCAGTTTGATGTTCTTTCTCAAGTTCCCTTAGGTAAGCCCCTAAGTCCTCGATTTTTGCTCTTTCTCCTTTGTTTATCCTGGCATGGGTAGGCACCGGGAATCGAACCCAGGTCTCTGGCATGGCAGGCGAGAATTCTGCCACTGAGCCACTGTCACATCAACTCTTTCTTCTTTTCAACATAGGCATTTAGGGTAATAAATTTTCCTTTCAGCACAGCGTTTACCATATCCCATAAGTTCTGATATGTTGTATTTTTGTTTTTCTTTGTCTCCAGATATGTACCAATTTCTCTAGCAACTTCTTTTTAGCCCACTGGTTGTTTAAGAATGTTATTTAATCCCCATATATTTGTGGATGTGCTCTTTTTTGGTGGTTATTGATTTCCCGCTTCATTGCATTGTGATCAGAGAAAGTTCTTTGATTAATTTCAATGTTCTGAAATTCATAAAGACCTGTTTGTGCCCCAACATATGATCTATCTTGGAGAATGTTCTGTGAGCACTAGAGAAGAATATATATCCTGGTATTTTGGAGCATAACCACTTATATATATCTGTTAGGTCTGATTCATTTATCAAATGTTTAAGTTCTCTATTTCCTTGTTGATCCTGTCTGGTTGTTCCAACTATAGAGAAGGGTGGTGTATTGATGTCTCCTACTATTATTTTTGAGATACCTATTGCTTTCTTCAATTTTGCCAATGTCCGGCCCATGTACTTTGGAACTCCTTGATTGGGAGCATAAACATTTATGATTGTTATTTCTTCTTGGTGAGTAGCTCTTTTTATTAATATATAGTATCCTTCTTTGTCTCTTATGTCTTTACATTTAAGGACTATTTTGTCAGATATTAGTATAGCCACTCCTGCTTTCTTGTGGTTACAGCTTGTGATAAACAACTTTTTCCATCTTTTCACTTTTAATCTATTTGTATGCTTCTGTCTAAGATGAGTCTCTTGTAAGCAGCATGTATTTGGATTATACTTCTTAACCCGTTCTGCCAAACTGTATCTTTTAATTGGTAATATTAGTCCATTAACATTCAAAGTTATTACTGTAAAGACATTTCTTGAATCCACCATCTTATCTTTTGGATTTTATTTGTCACATCTATATATTCTTTTTCTTTTTATCCTTTCAGTTACCCTTACTGGTATTCTTCAATTCTGTGCCTTCCTCTAGATCTGCCTCTCCTGTCTTTTTTTTCAGCCAGCAGAATTTCCTTTAGTATTTCTTGTAAGGGTAGTCTCTTGTTGACAACTTCTCTCAGCATTTGTTTGACTATGAAAATTTTGATCTCCTCCTCAATTTTGAAGGACAATTTGCCTGGGTACAGAATTCTTGGCTGGAGGTCTTTCTCTTTCAGGATCTTAAATATATCATACCACAGCCTTCTCACCTCCATCGTGCCAGTTGTTTAGTCTGAACTCAGTATTATGTGTTTTTTTGTAAGTAATATACTGTTTTCCTCTTGCCACTGTTTCTCTTCAACATTTGACAGATTCATTAGTATGGGGAAGGCCTATTTGGAGTTTGTTGAGCTTCTTTTATTTGCATATTTATGTCCTGTATAAGGGTTGGGAAGTTTTCTCCCACTATAGCTTCATCTAATCTTCCTAACCCTTTACTCTTCTCTTTTCCTTCTGGGACACCAACGATTCTTATATTTGTGCACTTTTTTTTGTCCATCATTTCCCTGAGATCCAATTCAAATTTTTCATCTTTTTTGCCATTTTCCCTGTTGTGTGCTTGCAATCAGTTGCCTTGTCCTTTAGTTCACTTATTCTTTCTTCTGTCTCCTCAGATCTGCTGTTGTGTGTCTGTAGTATATTTTTTATTTGGTCTACAGCATCTTTAATCTCTGTGATATCTGTTATTTTTCTATTTATTCTTTCAATTCCTCTTTATATTCTTCTAGTATGTTCTTGATATCCTTTATGTCATTAGCCATCCTACTGATTTTATTTAATAGAGTTAAATGAACATCTTTGATTATTTGTTCCAAAGTCTATGTCACCAGTGGTGTTTTACTTTGGTCATTTTGCTGGGCTATATCTGTCTGTAACTTCACATGTTTAGTGATCCTCTGTTGCCTTCAAGGCATGTAAATATTTTGTTAAGGTTACTTTGGAAGTTGATTTCCTTCAGTTATCTAAAGCTTTGTATTTGCAGGACAGATGTGGAGCACAGCACAACAGTGTGGTGACAAGTTGTGGCGCAGGTATAAAGACAGGTCTGGAATGCTACAGTGGTGACCATGAGCTTGGAGTGCAATTTGTGGCGTCGTGGAGGTGTGGTGCAGTGGCTGTGAGGGTGGAGTGCTGCTCAGGCAGGCATTGGAATGTAGGAGCAGGGTACAGCATGGGGGACATAGAGGTAGGGTGCAGTGGGAGGCAGATGGGGGGCTGTGTGGATTCACAGAGGCTGGTGTGCAGGAAGTATGTGGGTGGGCACATGAAGTGTGGGGGTCATGGGTGTCAGGGTGTGGGATACAGGGCACAAAATTTGTGGCACAGGAGAGACAGAGAGTGGGTGTGTCCTTGTGCAGGGCAAGGAGTCCAGGTGGGCCAGTATGCAGAAGTGCGAGTGTGTAGGGGCACTGCACAGGTTGTGGGGTTTATGGGATGTGGGTTAGGGGCAGGTCATGTTGAATAGGCGGGGCCCTGGTGTGGGTGTTCAGGTGTGGGGGGGGTTCGGGCAGGTATGCATGAATGTGCAGGGTGGGGGCTATGTAGCACACATGAGCTCATGAAAACTTGTCAAGTGTGGGAGCATGGTGTTTGTGCTGGGGGAGAGGGGAGGGGCAAGGGTATGCACGTGTGCAGTGCAGGGGGTGGGGTGCATGTGTCAATAGGTCAGTGCACAGATGCATGGGTTCCTGGTGGGGATGACGTGACAGCATGTGCGTGGGGGCGAGGCACTTGTGTACCTGTGCACAGAGCTCAGGGTCATTGGGGTGAGATTGCAACTTCATGGGCTGGGGGCAGGTGTGGCCCGGATGCTCAGAGTTGGGGGCCATGGCAGGGGTGCGAATGTGTGTATGCATGGATCTGGGTGGGCCGGATGCTGATGTATGTGTGGGCAGAACTCAGGTGGGGTGGGGCCGGGTTGCACAACTGTAGGAGCTGGGGGCACTTGTGACCCGGGCATGAAGGTAAACGCCCACAGCTGGGATGCACAGGTGACTGCCTGCCAGGAACATGGAGGGGGTGGTAGGCATTGAGAGTTTGGGAGTGGGTGTGTGGGTCTCAGGAGGGGCGGGGCTAGACTGTGCTTGCATAGAAGAGGTGGGTCAAGCTGAGGCAGATGTGCACGCATGCGCAGGACAGGGGTATGGGGCAGAGATGCATGTGTGGGTGTGACATGGGTGCTTGGAGTGCAGTGGGTGGGCAGGTAATGTGGTTCATGTGTGTAGGGAGTCACGGGTCATGGGGCAGGGGCAGCACTTCTGAGGTTAGTGCATTTAAGGAACGTGGCTTGGCATACTTCCTTGTCTCTGTCTCCTTGTCCATACAATCCTAATGGCTCTGGGCCCCCATTTGGAAGGGTGTGTGTTAGGCTGTTTGCAGTAGCTGGATGGTTTCTTGTCAGTATTTTCTATATTCTAAAACTAAGTTCTAGGTGAAACTAAAAACTAAAAAGTAGCTAGAGTATTTTAAGCAAAAAGAGAGAAAGAGAGAAAGAAAAGAAAGAAAGGAAGAAAGGAAGAAAGAAAGAAAGAAAGAAAGAAAGAAAGAAAGAAAGAAAGAAAGAAAGAAAGAAAGAAAGAAAGAAAGAAAGAAAGAAAGAAAGAAAGAAAGAAAGAAAGAGAGAGAGAAAGAAAGAAAAGAAAATATATTTGCAAATTCCCTTAAACTGAAAAAAAAAAAGCCATCAAACTATTAAACTTCCCCACCTGGGAATTCCTTCATAAGAGTCTCCTTCTTTCTCCTGTCTGGCATTCAATACCTTCTGAGACATTCCATCTTTTGTAACACAGGATTCTGGGCTAAGGATTCTTGTACCAATATCCTAGGGAGTCATCTCTGTTCTATGCTCATGGGAATTATTTTCCAATAGGAGTTTTTCCTATTCAGGTCTTGATCATTTAGTCTCTATTGAGACCCATTGTGGCTGAATATAAAGCTTCCCTTCTTCTACAGTATTCTCACTGTTTAGCCCTTAGGAAACATCTAGTTAAATGATGAAGATATTCCCAGGAGCACTGTCCTATACTTCTCTCAAGTGGGAAAATTGCCCCCATCTTGGGAGCATAGATCTAGACAACTTCCAGGTAGGAATGTCCTGGGGACATGTGGCGACTTTACTCCTCATGTTCCCAAGACATTAGGCCAGCAGGGAAGGACTCATTGAGAGTGCTGTTGTGGAATCCATCTGGCGAGGCCCAAGATACCCCTGGAAGCATAGCATAGATCTTTATTAAGATCTCTCAAGAAAGGTATCACATTAAAAAAAAAAAAGCTATCACAGGGATGCCCAGCAACTTTATTCCTCATGTTCCCAAGGGATTGGGACAGCAGAGAGGAAATACCCAACTCTGACACATGTTGGGATACCACATAGTCACACTGATGCTAGTAAGTCTCCTCTATTTCCAGAGAAAACAGAAAATGCCAATAGTTAATATAAGCTAAAAGATGGGGAGGCATAATCCTGACCAAAAGGGGGAAGAGAAATGTAACAAATAAGGTATCAGTGTCAAGAGGCTACTCTGAAAGCCACTCTTAAGCAAGCTTCAGTTAGACATTGCTACCTATTATAACTTGCCAAACCCCAACCACACCATTCCAGCCAATACTAAAGGATACCTAGGGCAATATATAAGAGTCTACAAAGATTTCATGCACTAGGATAAATTTCATGTTATATCCCACAAAAAAGAAAAAAAAAGTCGATTGTGATGATTAAAAAAAATTTATGCCTTCTAGCCTCCCATATTCTGGAGCATCTAGAAGGAAAAATCTGAGAGGATGGTATTGTAGTCCATGACAAACTTTGGGATCTTTCCTATAACTACTTGTTGAAAAGTGCTTTGAAAACTATTGCTTTTTTGTTTCTTTGCTTTGTATATATGTTATAGTATACAATTAAAAAGTTTTTTTTAAAAGATTCTTCAAAGATTCCATACACAAGGGTAACTTTCCAGAAACCTACAACCTTCAGATGGGTCCCTAGACCAGATAAGTCTGGAAAACTAAAGGGCCCAACCTCTCCAGAACGTCAGCTAGTTCCATCTCTGTGCAGGTTTGAAAGGATTTATGGACCCTAGAAAAGCCAGGTTTTAATCCTAATCAATCTTGTGGGAGCAGTGGTTTCTTCTAAACCCTATTCAGTTCTATAGGTTGGAAATCTGATTAGGTTATCTCCACGGAGATGTGACTCAATCAAGTGTTGGTATTAAACTTGATTAGGTAGAGATGTGTCTCCACCCATTCCAGGTGGGTCTTAATTAGTTTACTGGGGTCATTTAAAAGAGGAGGCATTTTGGAGAAAGCATAAGAATGCCACAGAACCATGAAGAAGAGAGTCCACCATCCAGTTACTTTTGGAGATGAAGAAGGAAAGCACCTCCCAGGGAGCTTCATGAAACAAGAGGCCTAGAGAGAAAGCCAGCAGATGCTGCCATGTTCGTCAATCATATGCCCTTCTAGCTGAATGTCATTGGCTTCCTTGAACCAAAGTATGTTTCCCTGAATGCCTTAAGTTGGACCTTTCTATAGACACGTTTTAATTGGAACATTTTCTTGGCCTTAGAACTATAAACTAGCAACTTACTAAATTCCCCTTTTTAAAAAAAGTCATTCCATTTCTGGTATATTGCATTTCAGCAGCTTGCAAACCAGAACAGATTTTGGTACCAGAGGAGTAGGGTGCTGCTGCAGTTTGGAAATACCAAATATGTTGGAATGGCTTTTTAAATGGATAAGGGGAAGATTCTCAAAGAGTTGTGAGCAGCTTGATAGAGAAGGCCTAGAATGATTTGAAGAGACTTTTGGTAGAAATGTGGACTCTAAAGGTACATCTGATAAGGACTTAGACAGAAATGAAGCACGTGTTATTGCAGACTGGAAGGAAGGCAATCCTTGTTTTAAAGTGGCAGATAATTTGGGAAAATTCTAGTGGCTTTAGATGGATGGTGGATTTTAAAAGACATGAACGTGGATATTTAACAGAAGATATTTCTAAATTAAATGTGGAAGTTACAGCCTGGTGTCTCCTCACAGCTTATAGTGAAATGTGACAGGAAAGAGATAAGATGAGAACTGAACTCTTGAGTACAAAGAAGCCAGAAATTGATGTTCTGGATATTGTTGGGCTTCCAGAAAGGGAAACCTCAGAGAATAGTGCCCTATGTGAGGATTTGGCCAGATGTGGAACCAGTAAGCCATTTCAGAGGAAGCCAGGATTGGAAATGGAGTTATCCAGGAAGGATTTGTGAAAACTTCTTATGTCTGATGAGCATGATCTGAGGCTCCTGCAACAAAATCCAATGACTATAGTGTTGTACAAAGAGAATCACTGTGAGTTGGGACTGAGAGGGACAGAGAATGGGTACACATTGGAGGCAAAGCCATGGAGGCTGGAGTCTGAAGACAAGAAGCCTTGGGCCAGGAGAGTGGACCCACCCAAACACGTGGAGAAGGTGAGTTTGCCCCATGCCCCAAAGATGGCAGAGAGTCCAGGTGCAGCCCCGATCCTTGGAGAAGGTGGAACCAAGAAAAAGGTGGTTTCCCCAGTGTCACCCAAGGTTGCATTCAGAGAGAGACAGGCCTCTGCATAGCCCTTGGAAAGGGGAAACTGCTGCTTTCTAAAGCCCTGAAGATAAATGACCTCAGACTTTGAAATCTAATGGACTTCGTACTGTGGGTTTTCAAAACTGCTTGGGTTCTGTGATCCCTGTGTTCTTTCCAATTCCTCCCTATGGAATGGGTACATGTATCCTATGACAGTTCATCCTTTGTATGTTGGGAGCAAATAACTTGTTTGAGTTTCACAGGTCCAGAGTCAGAGGAGAAGTTTGCCTTAGAACAGACCATGCGTGTAACTAACTTTGATGAGAGTTTGTACTGGTTTTAACTTTGTATTGTATTTGTATTGTTACTGAAATGGTTTAAGGTTCTCTGACATTGTTATGGAATGAATGTATTATGTATATGGGAAAAACAAGTCTTTTTTTAGAGTCCAGTGGGTGGAATGTGCTGATTTGAAAGGATTTATGTACCCTAGAAAAGCTATGTTTTAATCCTAATCAGTCTTGTAGGATCAATGGTTTCTTCTAATCCCTATTCAGTTCTATAGGTTGGAAACTTGATTAGGTTATCTCCATGGAAATGTGACTCAGTCAAGTGTTGGTATTAAACTTGACTAGGTAGAGATGTGTCTCCACCCATTCCAGGTGGGTCTTGATTAGTTTACTGGAATCCTTTAAAAGAAGCATTTTGGAGGAAGCATCAGAATGCTGCAGAACCATGAAGCAGAGAATCCACCAGTCAGCAACTTTTGGAGATGAAGAAGGAAAACACCTTCCAGGGAGCTTCATGAAATAAGAGGCCTAGAAAGAAATCCAGCAGATGCTGCCATGCTCACCATGTGCCCTTCCAGCTGAAAGAGAAGTGCTGAATGTCATTGACCTTGTTGGACCAAGGTAAATTTTCCTGGATGCTTTAGGTTGGACATTTCTATAGATTTATTTTAACTGGAGCATTTTTTTGGCCTTAGAACTGTAAACTAGCAACTTATTAAATTCCCCCTTTTAAAAGCCATTCCATTTCTGGTATATTGCATTCTGGCAGGTAGCAAACTGGAACAATCTCCCTGCCCATATTATTGACTGCCCCTTCCAATATGAAAAAGTTAAAATGGTCATAGCCCAAATACCCCTAAAGAGTGATATAGAAAGATAAAAAGTGATGGTGGAGTTACACAGAGAAGATAGGGTTTGACAAATGAATATAATTGCTGAATCATTAAATTGATATTTCCATTAGTTTCCAGTATCTTAGAGTAGCTAGAAGTGAAAATTGTAGAATTGTAACACAAACTGAACTCTGAAATCTATTCTACAACTAATTGTTGTGCTGTGCTTTCAAAGTTATTGCTTTTTGTGTATATGTTATTTTTCACACAAAAAAAGAAATAAAAGTTGATTGTGATGATAAAAACAATATTTATTCCTTCTAGCCTCCAGTGTTCTGGAGCAGCTAGAAGGAAAAATCTGAGATGATGGTATAGTAGCCCATGACAAACTCTGGGATCTGACCTGTAACTACCTGTTGAAGAGTGCTTTGAAAACTTCCTTATTTATTTCCTTATTTTGTATATATGTTATATTATACAATTTAAAAAGTTTTTAAAAATGCAGATTGCCCCACAGTGCTGAGGCCTCTCATTTCTTGCCTCTATCATCTTGCAAGTGTACCCACATACTCCTTCTCTGAATGTGTACTCAATCAATTTTCTCCCTAATTGCTCTAAAAAAGTAGAGAAGTAGGGTTGTAGGTGTCAGAAACAAGTCCAAAAGAAGAAAGGAGGTGGCAGATATTGTTTAGGTTGAAGTCCGTTTCTTTTCTAGGTGGCTTCTTGCCAATTAAAGAATGCTGCCCATTGTAAGTTAACTATTTTATTGCCTTTTACTCTAAGGCACTTTGGAAATATACAAGTCCCAAGAGCCCGCAACGGGCCATTGGAGTTGAATATTTTCTTTCCTAAAGGCTCACCATTTTGAAAGGAATTTAAGAGTTAGGACCATAATGGAAGGGATACCTTCAGTGCTTCGGGTAGATTGAGTTTTCTCTATCCAAAAGAAGGCCTGGAGAAAGGCCCTGTTCTACCTCTGACCTTTGTCTAATTCTTCTTTTGACCAGAGTAGACAAAAGTAAAATAGAAGTTGTGACTTTGCATGATAGGTTAATGTTTTCCAAGAATCAAAGCCTGCCCCCCATGCTACAACAACAACAACAACAACAAGACAGAGCACAGACATACCTCTCTACCTGGGTCCCAAAAAAGGAAAGAAGTAAGCTCTGTCCTTGTTTGAAACCATAACAGGATCCAAGGCTCATTCAGATCCTATCCACTGCATCAAACTCTCAGTGAAAACATATATACATATGTAAAATGACTCAAAGAGTGGTTAAAGACTTTCTTCATTTGATATACATCAGGGAGACCCACAAAATTAAATAACTCCATGAGTAGAAACAGGGTTGGAGTTGTCATAGAACAAGGGAAAAGAGAGGGCACATGACTGGGGTCTTGTTCCAGGCTGTAGTCTTATGTATCTGTAAACTGCTGCAAAATTTGATGTTGGGATAGGTTGGTTTTCATGATTCTTTCTCCAGACTATTGGTGCAATCTCATTTTGGCAGCTGGCAGGCAGTTCTTTCAAGATGATTGTCTGGTCAATGTTAGCTGTCTAATGCCAACTTAAGTCCAGGGGACAGAGATATAGAAAAGGAAAAAAAAGGTAAGAGATAAGAGAGTTGTTGGAAATTTAATTATGTCCCCCCTAAAAAAGCATATAAGTCCTAACCCATGGTCCTATAGGTTTGAACCCATTTGTAAACAGGTCCCTTAAAGATATCATTATTGGTTAAGATGTGGACTCATTTGTAAATAGGTGTTCAAATTCCCCATTTAGATGAAGACAAATTGAATCAGGGTGAATCTTAATCCATATGATTGAAATCCTTACAAGCAGAGGTAATATTGATGTAGTCAGTCAGTAGAAACCAGAAGTCAGTGTGTCAGGTATCAGAAAATAAAATTTAATATGCAGAATGGATTCTGTCACATGGGGGCCCCTTCAGTTTCTCTCCCTCAGCAGCTCTTCTGACAGGACCTGATGTGACAACAAGATAGTGAGCACAAACATACCAACATCCCACCTGCCAGAGGCCAGACCAAATAACCATGAGTGTGAAGTCATGATCTGCACCAGCCTGATATCTCCTGGTGATGTCTGTGGCCACACATCACCCCCACCCCTCTTGATGCAGTTTTTCCTTTAAAACCACAAGCTCTCAGAAAGAGAGTTGGAGCCAATTTTCCTTTCCTTTTGCTAGCAGGTTTTGCTGACTCCTGCCTGTCTGCTCTACCTTTGCTCTCTGTCAATCTATCTCTCTCTAGCAATAAACCTCTTAAGCTTTAACTTGCTGTCTCATGTGGAATCCTTTAGCATCCCCATGCCTAACATAAATGGTGTCAAAACCCGGGATGGAGGTCTGACTAAAGGCTTAGCTTTCTAGCCCCTGGGGGCTATGGGACCACCTTCCAGTCACTCCATCCACTGAACCGGCATGGTCATTGTGGTTTTCCATGTTACTGATTGCTTGAGTTTCCAGCTCAGACCATCTTAACTTGACACCGGCTCACATCCATGGCATTCAAACAACTACAACCAATTTGACCCTAGGTAAGTGACACCTTTCTACCCAGATCTCCCCATGAGAGTTTTGTTTGATATCCTGGCAACACCTTGGCCCGCCTCAGCGTGCCTGGTCCAAAGCTCAAGCTCAGTCTAAACTCTCCAGCTCTATGAGCATTTTCCTGTGTAGTGGTCAAAAAAACACTTGGGGAACACCCTAAGTGAAATATTGCACACTTTCCTAATCCGTGACAATAAATTGAGGATGCCTGCTTTGTTGTTGTGATTGGATCTTGCATCTGGGTAAGTTAGCCTCACTTAATGCTACCCTGGCTCATAAGCCACCAACAGAGCTGGTAGCTTCGGTAAGCCTCCTGTCCACAGGGTCCCAATAAGAGTCAGTGTGCCCTAGATGCAAGTCCCTAAGGAGACTGTAACCTTTCAATGGAGCTGGTAACCATCAGTCTCAAAAGGAGCAGTTAAACATACGTCTTCATGATCAGACCTCTGTAAGCCTCCTGCAAGCAAAATCCCTAGCATGTAGCAAACCTCCCTATCCATATTAAAAGTTAGCAAATAATCATGGGTAACACCCTAACAATTTCTAATTCTACCCCTCTCGAATGTTTACTTTGTAATCTCAGTAAACTCCCATTAAAAAGGAAAATAAAGCCAGAAAACATTTTTCTCTGCAATTTGGCTTGACCACAATACACTTTAAAAGAACAAGAATATTGGTCACAACATGGCACTCTCGATTAACAAATGGTCTGAAAGTTCCTCCTGTCAAACTTTATTCCTCTGAACTATTCTATCACATTAGTGTTTCCTGTCTGTTTAATTGTTAGCTAATATATTTGGCATGTTAAATATTTAATGCCTGTTTGTGAGCTAATGTGTTCAGTCTAATTATTAATTGGTACGTTTCCTACATTTATATATGTCAAATGTTCATAACTGGTTACTAACTACAAAATTATTTTAAAAGGGAAACATTAGGCTGTATTAAAACATTTTAGTTATAAGTCTATAAAAAGGTCCTATTTCTATAACATAATCTGCCCTCACTATAATTTAAGATAAAAAATACTACTGTAAGTAGGGAAATGAATGTGTTATTTCATCCCATTTTATGAAAAATGAAAATGGGATGAAATGGTCTATTCAACCCTTTATTTATCCCTCTCAAAAATATTTCTGTGTTTCTATTTTTCTTTTCAAATAATAAATTTCCTGTTTATGTTTGTATGCATTTCAATATATAGTCTCATACCTCTGGATAGTAACAGCAAATTAATAAGAAAATTCTTAACGAGCTCTAAGGCTAATATCTTTGTATCTGTGCAACCAATTACAAAGTTTTTTCCACATTTAAACTTAAAAACAAATTCAATCAGCTCAATGGAATTCCTAGAACTTAATAGTCAATATACTTTTAAAGTTCTTTGTAATTTTAGAATACTATAAAAACAATAGAAGAAATTAAATAATGAATCTTTCAATTAAACAAATGCAATTTTATTCTGCTTAAGTATGTTTTCCTAAATTTAAATGAGCTTACTAATAAATAAATTAATATTATAAGTACATTCTCAAAATTCCTCTTAAAGAAGCCTAACAGGTTGCATAGACTGAGCAATGTACCTAATAATAATAACACATATAAAATATAATAAAATTTAAAACATGTTAATACTTCAAATATATCCTATTTAAAGATAAATTAAGTTTAATAAAAATATAAATGGATTTTCTATAACTTTAATTGACATTCAAAAAATCTAATTTTTCTTACTTAGCCATTTGTTACCTCAATATGTATAAGAATTTGAAGTCGTAATAACCTTACTAATTCCAATCTGTCATAAATAAAAAGATGTAAATCTCAGCTTGTAAAGGTTTATATTCGAGTTAAAACATACACCTATTAAGGCTTTATATAAAGCAGTGGTAATGAAAGAATAAAAATGCTAAAAAAATTCAAAAAACAAAAAAACAAAGACTAACCTAAAAAGTCTTCATAAAAATAACATGTATAAAACCTTTAAATAAAAAAGTAGGATTTAAGCAAATAAAACTCTAAACCAGTTTTTTAAAAACTGTAACTGAACACATTCCTGGCATTATTTAGCTGCTAAAAATATTGCTTAAAAATTTAAGTTTTCTGCTAAATTAAACTAAAAACATTTTAAATATATTATAAAATAATCATTTTTGTGTTCTAAGTATAAAGTATATAAATGCCTAGTCATGTTCTAAACCCAAACATAAATGTCTTCCCTTCCTCCATTATTTTATAAATCTCTGGCTCTTCTTCCCTTTATAAATACTATTATTTAAAAAAATACAGCTACAAAAGCTTTATAAATGTAGTATCAAATTTATTTCTGATTATATAGAGTATAAATAAATAAAAATTATAGTTAAAATAAATACAGAAGGTAATAAACAATTGAAGGAAATTAATTTTATTTTTATAGTCATTTTTAATTATAAGTTCTAAATAATTGTAAAAAGTTATAAAAAATTATAAAATTAATTCATCTGTCATAAAATTATTGTAAACAGTTATAAAGCAGAAGCTTATAAAAATGAATTCTGTCATAAAATAAT
>PVIY010022697.1:24029-40542 GCA_004026745.1 Myrmecophaga tridactyla | reverse complement strand
CTGCCATTATCCAGACATATGAACCTATCCCAATTTTTAGGATCCTAGTTTTCCCCAATCAGAAAATGTCTTTACTTTAACAACAAATCCCCTGAAAGGTAGAGATTTTAGTTTACACTGTAAACCTGCTACTCACTCAATGAGACTCTGGGTTTGGTTTTCTGACACTCAGTGAGACTCTGGGTTTGGTTTTCAGACATCTCAAGCCTGCAACCACAGGAAATACAATTCTTTTTCAAGGCACACATAGAAATGTTTTAATCTTTCATACGACATTTATGTTGAAAATTTGAAGCTCTCAGCTCACCTTTTTCTTTTATAACTCTATCCAGCATATCTAGGAACAACCAGCCAACATCATTATACCTCTTAACTCACAAAATCGTTAAGGTCTCAAAAACACTGTCACTTGCCTCATATAAGCTATAATTAGCAGAATCAAATGGTGATATTCTGCCTATCTCTATTGCCAATTCAGTGTCATTTTGATTATTGGAAATAGTGTCATTAGTACCTTTAAGTCTGGTCAGAGTAGAAAACCAATTGCAAAACCCGTTTTTAAAATTGTGTTTCTCAAGAGCTACACAACTCTCAGTACCAAGCTTTATTAGTCAGGGTTCTTTAAGGAAACAGAACCAGTTGGTGAAAACTGTAAATAGGAGATTTAATGAAAGTGTCTCATGCCTCTGTGGGAACGCATAAGTCCACATTCCATAGGGCAGGCCATGAGCTGACAGCTCCAATTAAGATCTTCAGTGAATTCCCTGGGAAAGGCCACCTGGCTGAAACAAAGAAAAAGAGTCTCTCCTCTGAAGTCTCCTTTAAATCCTTCTGCTTGGTTAGATAAAACATCACTAATTATGGAAGACACTCCCCTTGGGCCACTACGGATATAATCAGCCATGGATGCAATCACTGAGCTGGTGATTTAATATACCGGCCTTCTGGTTTATTAACTTGCCACAAAATGCCCTTGCAGTAACAGTTGGTGAATACTTGCTTGACCTAACAACAGGGTACCATCACCTTGCCAAGTTGACACATGAACATAATCATAACAATTTTAATTTCTTTAATTGTTTGGAGAATATTCAACCTATGATATAATATAAAGATGGAAGCTACAACACTTAAAATAATTATAAAAATGTTGTAAATTTATAATTATAAACATTTCAAAACCTGGATTTTTAAGTGAATTGTATTTATTTTAATTGAAATGGAAAAAGAAAATCTATCTCATCTCCATCTTTTATCTACCTACCTACCAACCATCTAACTTGATTTGCCTGAGCTGCTATCATAAATACATCATAAATGGCTTAGAAAATAGGAATTCACTGGCTCACGGTTTTGAGGCTAGAAGCCCAAAATCTGGATATTGGCAAGGCTTGCTTTCTCCTTGAAGGCTACAGCAGTCTGGTGCTAGCAGTCCTTGGGGTTCCTTGGATTTCTCTTCACAGGACAACATTCTTTCCTTACTCTTCCATGTTCTCATTGATCTCTGGCTTTGCCCTATGGCCTCTGTGACCCTGGCTTCCAGTTCCTTTTCCTTATAAATCCTCCAGTGTGAGGACCACCTGCTTAAGTCGGCCATACCTTAATTTAAATAACATCTTCAAAAAGTTCCTATTTACAATGGGCTCATATCCAGAGAGATGAGAATTAAGATTAAAAACCAGTCTAAATTTGGGTACATAATTCAATATACCACTCTCTCTGTGTACCTATCTATTTATCTTTATCATTTAAAATGTAAAAAACAGGAGCTTGACATTCTGAAGTGTGCTGAGTGCAGATGTGAAGTCTGGGAGCAGGCAAGTGTCAGAAGTCTGGGACTGGCATTGAGGTTCCCTGCAGCGGTATATATCAGGGCACTAGTTAGGATGGACTTGGACTCTGATTTTAGTTTTTGGTTGGTTCATCATGTGCAATTTGGAGTCATGTTACTGTGTGAAACAGGGCTTAATCCCAGTTAAATTAGACAAGAGGCTAGTTACTGAAACAGGTTTGTAAGGAAGGACTCAGTAAAAAATCTGACAACTGGAATTGAGCAACATAGAATCTGGCTAGTAATTGTATATTTTGAGACCTGCCTATTTCATCATATCCCTTACCACAGTTTGCTTGTTTAATCTCTTTCTTTTTATGGCCTAAGATATTTCAGGTTTCTTTTCTGCTATATGTATGGAAAGCCCATACTTAATAGAGAGTATTCTCAGGGCAATCAAGATCCATTATTAATATTTGTTTTTCAATAGTAGTAGATTTTTTTTTATTTTCTCATAAACTAGAAAGTCAACTTGTTGAATAATGTACTGAAAAGGCAGAAAATTGTGATTTATTTCTACACTAACTTTTATATAAGCTCATGCTAACAAACTATTAGCACAATACACACTCATACATGCATACTTAGAGATGACCAACTAAAACTGAATATACATATAAAGTTGAGTAAATGTCTGCAATATTCCTTTTTCTATTACTCACTGTCTATTGTAAGAAGTGTTCTCTCTCTGCTTTCTTTAAAATGTAAGAAGATGATTCCCATTAAGAAACATAAACAAATCTTGAAGCCTAAGAAAAATGCTACCTAAATTAATATCAATGTCAGGAGCATGTAACTAACTTTTATAAGGGTTGTTCTTTAAATAGGTATATAAAAACAAGTTGGCAAAATAATTACAGTCAAGGAAATTGAAGACCAACTAGAGTAAAAGACTCTAGGGACTTCAAGAGCATGTTCCTGCACAGCCGAAATTAAAAGCCACAGTATTGTTCTTATCTGAGAAGCGAAAACAATCAAATGGATGCTGATGGATGCCAGGATTGAGCACTGTCAAGGTGAATTTCCCATGATAGAGTCATTGTGGCAAATAACTGTGTACATGGGACAACTGATTCAATTGAAGGATGCCAGCTGTGTGAGGTAGAAAATTCAGTTAAAGCCTTAATAATTTTCTATCTCATCAAAATAGGCAATATTGCCCCTGAATATAAATCAAAATTAGTACGCTCTAGTATCTATGTATTTTTCTATTTCATTTGATCAAATGACTTTTAAGTAGTTTGAGAGTTTTTCACCATATCTATGAAAAACATTGTAAGCATATAATAAAAAGCATTAAGCATGTAATAAGTAAAATTGCACTTTAGAACAATCATCGTCTGATACTATTGACACAGCTACAGAAAAAGAGAGGATATAAAACTTTTTCAACTGCATTTTTCATAAGTAATTTATATTCATCGGCTTCAGGTATTTAAACAGCAAAAGAACTAATGAAGCACTGGTGACTGAACACCTATTGCTATGTTTCTTATTATTTTTCTTCTTAAACCTTAATGAGGTGTAATTACAGTTTTGTCTCAAACATACTTTATTATAATAAAGAGTAGTGACAATGCCTGTATCTCACTTCATGAACACAAAACTTATTGCAGATATGTAAATGAGAAGCTGCAAAGCTCGAGAAGAGCCTGGAGATACTAACATCTGTGTGAATGAAGCAGCCATTTCACAATTCAGTGGACCTTAAACACAGCAGACATTGAAATCTGTTCAGTACATGGGGTGGATTTTTAAATATGTTCAATTACTGCTTGTCTCCCAGATGCTGTCTGAACATGGCTTCTGTAGCATTAGGGAGTCGGCTTTGACACCACCAGCATACACAAATGATGGCCTTGATTCATAGGACCTGACTAAGTAGCTAATTTGAAGTGAAGCACAGGTACAAATGTGTATGGCACCATGGTAACAGCCTCTTGGTTGGGGTGAAGAGGTTATTGTTATTTTTATACATCATTTTGAGAATGGATATTCCATAGCCTGATTACACATAAATATATTTCAATATAAAAATAATTAAATCCATGCATGGCATACTTAGAAAACTGAGAACTTATTTGTGTATTAACTCTTCAATAATAATGAGAAAATCAGCACTTCGGAAGACCAAGTTTATTCTTCCCAGAAGGAAAATAATGCCCCACATTATTGTAATGGTTAATTAAAAATAAAGAAAATCAGAAACTTTCGGATTATTTTTTTAAACTGTGTGTGAAATTATTACAGTAAAAATATATATATATTTTTTTTAATTTGCATATGGGCAGGAGGCACCAGGGATCGAACTCCAGACCTCCAGCACGGCAGGTCGGAGCTCTGCCTGCTGAGCCACGGCAGCCACCCTACAGTAAAAATATTTTAACATGAATGGGAGAGATTCAGTATATAATTTTCACTTATGGAATCACAACCATCATTATTTTTAATTAACAAAATCAAATCAATATGCCATATAAATTACCAAAAATCTTTCAAATTTTAACATGGATTCCAATCGACCATTGGTTTCAAAGTATGTAACTACTAGCTTTTCCAATATAATTGCTATAGCAGCATTCTGTACCCCTTACCCTTTGCATCAGAACACTTCCTGGTGCTGAATATTTACAGAAATGCCAAAATTACCATTTAAAATGCCAATTTCAAGACTTCAGGGGTATAAAATGGCAGTAAATTAGCATTATTTTCTTCAGGGTTGACGCCTTTGCAATGATAATAAACCATTTCATCAATTAGTCACATTTAAAAAGTATGGGTGATGTATATTTTGCAAGTTTATACAAGTTATTGTATAAAGGTCCAACATATTAGGCTGTAAGAAGCCAGGGGAAGTAATATATATTTTAAACAGACACTCAGCCTACTTTCATTCCACATTTACTTCAATAATTGAGAGAATCTTAGGCACATTAGGGATGACAACTTGCCTATGAATTTTCAACTTTCTAAGTTTATCAGACCACGTGAAGGAGTAGGGACCTCGGATGACACTCTTTCTGGGGCTATAACTTTCTTAGAATTAAGCTGTGAGTCATTTTTATTACTTACAAAGAACTTCTATAATGTCATTTCTTGGCCTTTACAGATTAATATTTTTATTTCTTCTATGTGTCAGGGTTGTGGACTGGTATATAAAATCGGTTGGAGTTAATTAGTGCTACTAAACTTTGGGAAAGCCTGTGTAAGTGACCCAGGATTTGAAGGGTATTATGCTAATCACAACTTCTGGATGATTTTCCTAAGATGTAGAAAATGTGTAGTGAAATGATATAACAGAGTTGCTAAAACATTTTAATAGGCCAGATATAGCCATAATTTATTTGAAAGCAATAAATTGCTGATTGTCTAAGGTCAGCATTTTCAAATATCTCAAGAAAAACATTTCTCTCAGAAAAAGAACTCAGTACAGTATAGTTATTTCATATGTTATGGATGCATCCCTGCAAAAGTGGTTGTGAAGTACATTTCTTTTGCTGTACCTCGTAAAAATATTCTCAAAGGGCAGAGAAATAGATGAGCACTCCTTCACAAAGGACTAAGTGAGCTGAAAAGTTTCATCACATATGTAGGCATCTCTAAACAATATGTTATTCTTTTTTCTTTCTTTACTTTGCAAAATAACTTTTAATCATTCATTCAGCAAGTGCTTTACTGCACTTCACATATCAGGTATTCTTTTTGAATTGTTAGGAAAGAAAAGCAAAAATCTCTGCCTACATGGAGCTTACATTGCAGAAAAACATGGCAGAAAAATGCAGAAAAAAATAAGAATAAAATGCACTTATATGCATCCATACAAACAAACATGAAATTGTTAAGAAAAATAGAGACTCCTGAGGCAAGTTAACTTTTAAAAGGATGGTCAAGTAAAGCCTCACTGAGAAGAATATGCCATTTTAGCAAGGACATGAAATAGGCAGGTGTGAGCCATGTGAATAACTGGGAGAGGGATGTTAAGCTGACAGAATAAATGCAATGTCCCTGAGATGGACATGTTTCTGGCTTGGATATATTGAGGCTTTTCTTTGCGATTGCTGTTTTGACAGAAGCATATCTTTTTATTTAATAATTCAATATTTACAGAAAAAAATAGAATTAGAGGTTACTGAAGTTAAAAGATAACCATGAAATTAGAATAATTTCTTAGAAAAATTAATATTGAAATGCTTTTTGCAAAATCTACTATAAATCATAACATTATTTATAAATGTATGTAACAAAATATTTTGTGACTCCATTTCAACCAGCCTCTCAATGGCATCTGCTGAAAGAAAAAAAAAACACATAAAGTAAGATACACTGTTCACAGTGACATCAGCAATGAATAATTAACTATGGATAAATGCTATGTTATGAGAACAAATGTCAAAATATTTTACATTTATTTTTTGTGTATATGGGTGGATGTGAAAGAGAGAGAGAGAGAGCTGGGGGTGGGGGCAAGGCCAGTGGGCTTGTTTTTGTGAATAATCTAAAGGGTAAGTGTGCAAATAAAGAGCAGGAACCTCAGAACCATTGTTTCATTACATAAAAAGGGATGTCACCTGTCTTATAGTTATTTACTTCTGTTCTTTTCTCTCTTTTTCTTTGTTTTGACTTTCTGATGCAGTCGGTGTTAAGTTAATCAGCTTGTCAGCTCATAATACAATAGCTTTATTGATCTAATGCATATATATTTTGCATTATTTCAGTACTGTTATATCATTATTTTCCATTCCTACTTCAATTTTTTTGTCCTCCCACATCCAGCACTAAATCTGAAGCACTTAAAACATGACTATAGATCAGCACATATTCTTAACCGTATAAATAAATAAATGTGTTGTTTTGTGTAGGCTCATGCTTATATATTCAAATGTTTTTGAACTTATTATGTGTGTATGTATATGTATATATATATACAAAACTTTTCTTCAAATAATTTAAAAAATATTATCCAAGTTGCCTTATATACACAAACTTCACTACTTTTGCTGTGGCATAGTATTTCGCAATTGGCCAGTACTACCATATTATATTTATCCACACCTACACTGATAGACTCTAATATGCGTCCAGATCTCTGCTACAGAAACCAATGGAAAGACGACAAGACCTGCACATGCCACATAAGTACCTGTGCGAGAATTTCTCTTGGATGTTTTCCAAGGGGAATAGTGCATGATACTAAGAATCCCCAACCTTGCCTGTAATATATATGACGTTATTTTCTAAATTTTTATTTAGAAATTAAAAAGTAATAATTTTTGGGTGGGCCACGGTGGCTCAGCAGGCAAGAATGCTTGCCTGCCATGCCAGAGGACCCGGGTTCGATTCCTGGTGCCTGCCCATGTAAAAAAATAATAATAATAATAATTTTTAATGCAAAATGGATTATTTGGTACTTAGTTGTTGTGCTATTATTATTATTATCAATTATTTTCGGCATGGGCAGGCTCTGGGAATTGAATCCAGATCTCTGGCACAGCAGGCAAGAATCCTGCCACTGAGCCACCAGCTCACCACCCCATTATTTGTTTCAATATATTTTCCTCCTTATATTATATAGCTCAATGATCTTATCCATATCTCATTATACCATTTATAATCTTACATCCGATTTTTTTTCCTTTTATTCACAATATTTTTCCCTTTTCTTCTAGGAAACTATACATTTTGGTGGAAAAAAAATGTGTATTTCTGGAGAAATGTTTTTTTCACAAAATAAGGTTGTTGCTGGAACATCCAGGCCAGCCTGTGATCACCTTCCCAAACCCTTATCATATAGGTGGGGCTGCATGATTATCTGTGGCCAATTAAATTTAAATATAAGTGTTTTGAGGAAGTCACTGATGTGCTCAATGGCTATTTCTCATCCCTTCCTTAAACCCCACCCACTTTTATTGCTCCTGCTTGCTTGCCTGCAGATGTTTGCTATGTTTCCATTTCACAGTCTGGGAGATGTTAGGTCTAATGGAACATCCTGACTGTACCATAAACCCCAAGCCAGGAAGAAACATCCCCAGCTGCTTGCCAGAGAGACAAAGTCTGCACAATAGTTGCTTGTACCTGCTTTTTCTAGTGGCAGGGCCCCTTACCCCTGCGTGTATAAATGTCCAGCCCTTAGGCAGCACAGAGTCTCTTGTCTCCAATTTGAAGCAGGGCACATGAAGCTTCTATCCATCAAACTTGAACCTGAGTAGTTGGTCTCCCAGGAAGTATCAGCTCCAATAGAATTACTTCTCCTCTTTTTGGACCCTTTGTGATATTTAAGTAAATATGTAGAAAATCCCTCCTGTGGCTGAGCCTTTGTTCTCATGACACAACATGTAGCAACTGCCCCACAAAGTGTCATCTCTTTTGAGTTACTATTCATGTGTATTTCCCAAGAATCGTTTTTCTTACTTGCCATTGGATGAAGAGGATTCTGAGGACCAAGAAGATGGCTGAATCATAATATGGAGGGATTACTGCTTCAAAATTGGTCATGAGGAAGGCTATTTGACTAGGAATTGATGCATTTCAGCAAGAATGCATGGATTGAGACATGGTGTTGGTATATAGTTAAGTTTCTGAGAATTCAGAGTTCATATTTTACTCTAGAATTTATTTAACAATAACGAATGTGCTTTTCAGAGTAAGGATTAGTCATGTCATTGTCTTAGTTGGCATCATGAAAGATGAAACCAAGCAAAATTTCTGAAATAACATTCAAGGATGCCAGTAGCCACTGAAATGATAGCTCTAAGAAAAGAGGTTCAAAAGTGACATGTTAGCCATGTGCTTTGGTTGCCCTAGACAAAATTCAATAAGGTAATAGAAGAAAGAGATGGGTTCATGTAATAACCAGGCAGTTTGCAAGCAAAAATGAAAGGAACTTCCAAAATGTTAGTACTTCATGAGAGGTAAACATTGGTTTTGGGCTGCAAACGTTAAGAGATAAGACCAAGAAAAGCTTTGAGTGGAAACTGCCCTCAGCTTCACAGCAAATATCAGGTTTCCTCCTATTATTTCAGTGAACCTCAAGTTAGCTATCTCAAGCTTGGGAGAGTGAGAGATAAAGAGATAGAGGAAGAGAAAAAATATAATACAATTGATAATTTATGCCTAATTGTTTCTCTTGTGTGTAGAATGGGCTACAATCAAATACATCAGATTTTCTGCTAAGTTTTTTTTCAAGGTATTTTGTTTCTGTAGAAATCATAACTTGACTCAAAAACAGAACTTTGACTTTTGGGCATGAAAACAATTCTAATGCATTAAATTTACAGAGCCTTGAACCTGACTGCAAAACTCGAACAGCACTTCACGATAGCACCCTCTCAAACTTTAACTTCAGATTTTGCTAAGTCCAGGGAAGATAAAACACAAGAGAAAACTGCCTGCTTCTCCAACACAGAGCAAAGAATAAAAATGTGGAGGAGTGTTTCTACCAGAAAGAAGAAACAGCATCTTATCTTAAAAGGAGAGCAGCAATTCCTACAATACCATAAAAATCAGACTTCATCATTGTTCTGAGTAAACACAGCTGAGTGGCACCAATTCTTTACCTTTCTCAACCTCTCTCAAGGTTTTGCTGTTGTTATTTGTTAGTTTTGTTTAATTCTTGTTTTCCTGCCCCAGCTCCACTCCTATATATTCATATAGTTGGGTTGGGATAGACATTTATCTATTTTATTTCATGGTTTGCTTTCCCAAGGGGAGCTACATTCCAGATCTTACAGAGAAAAGCCCTCATCACCTGAACTTTGAGTCCCATGCAATGATAAGAGAGCATCTGCGTGGGCATCTTTAGGGAAAGTACAAGGTGTTCTGTGAGTGAGAAGAAGAGGGAAACAGATATTTATCCATCAGAATTGTAGATAATTGCAATGACAACTTACCTAATTGCAATTTGATAATTATAATTTACCATACAAGTCTTGTTCTCTTTCCCATTGTATAATTTTGCTTGGAATCAAATTCCCAGGCAGGGACTACATCTTTCCTTTAGCTCCCCTTGTCCTAAATGACACTTTGGGACTTATTCTTGACAATGGCACATGAATAAAAGCTATTTGTGTCCTTCTAGGTGAAGGGGCGAAATCATACTCTTCCTCATGTTCTCTCCTTGGCTTGCACCTTCCCTGTGCTTCGTGTGCTTCCCCCGCACTCTCAGGCACCACACTTATCTTCACGCGCCTCTTACACCTTCATATACCTCACGATGGAAGGAACTGTTTGCTGGATTCACCACACAGAAGGCCCCCAAACGAGAAATTATATCTTACATGATGACATATATAATAAATATATTTCTTTAAACCATTGAATATGTAATATATATGTTTCAGCAGCTAGCATTAGTTGAACTACACACATCATTAGAATTTAGCTTCATACAAGCTTCCTTTGTTGTTGCTCATTGCTTTATCCATAGCATGTAGAACAACTAGGCCCTAAATGAGTAAATGTAATAATAATGTAATAATGTAATAATGTAATAATAATAAATGTAATAATAATAATGAATGACTAGAGGAAGAAAGAAAGGAAGAAAGGAAGGAGTGAAGGAAGAAGAGGAAGACATACATTTAGCAAGTGTTTTATTTTCTTATTTGACAATATTAAAAACAGCAGAAATATACCATCCAACATCAGCATAATTTTGAAAGGATTATAAATTTTTATGCCTATATGTATTGTTGTATTGTAGTAGGAACATAATGACCTTAGAATACATCACAATTCTTAAAATTGCCCACATTTAATTATGCGTGTTGATTGTTTTTGAGTTGTTCTTAGTTGTTGCTTGCCATCAATGTAGGTATTGATGCAAATATAGATTTTTCAAATTATTCAAACATAGATTTTTCCAAGACACTATACTCAGGATTATTTAATGAATTTAGGATAGGCTTGGCATTATTTATATTTTAACAAATGTGAAAATCTTAATATATTGCCTGGTACATAGTTAGGTATTACATAAAATGTGTAAAATTTACTTCCTTTCCAGTAATATTACCTCTGAGGAAACAAGCACTCTCATTCATATATGTATGGGAAGAAGAAAATAATATTCATACATTGCTTATTAGGTTCCATCTCCTCCCCTTCATTGTTTCGTTTGTGAAGGAGAGGCACACAAAGGTTGAGTGCCTTCACAAAGTCACATGGCTAGTATGTGACATAGGCGACTTGAAAACTAAGTGCAGTTTTCCCATTAGGTTACTTGGCCTGAAGAGCCATTATGCTACCATAATAGTCTGATCATTCTGATAATGCTCTCCTAATTCACACAATAGATCGTGAACGGGAATTTTCTATAGTTGCCTTAACTAAATTGAGAAAACCAGTTACAGCTTGCTATAGTACAGGCTTGGTACATGATTATTCATTTGATTATTCATTCAGCAAAAGAATTGAGATGAATAAAAAATACAGAATTCATTTAAGGTTCTTATAGTATGTATTATAATTTTCCAATATTCAAAAATAATAAGGGATTTCTATTAAAACCCTCAAAGAGAATGAGTACACTTTCAGAATAGAAATTAATCTATGACTAACATCCACTGAAGAAGAGCACTTAAGCTTTAACATAATCAAGTAAACCTAGAAATAATTTTAGCAACATGGGATGAAGAATGAATTCTATACAGAAACACAGAAGTGCAATTTAAACATTATTTTCCCTGAAAATTACTAATATATTTTTGACTATTTGAAATCAATTAAAAGTAAAAAGTTATTGCTTTATTTTTCACTTCATAATTCCAAAGTGTTAGAATGCAACTAGATAAAATGTACTTAACTGTTAAAAGGATTTTTTTTTCTGATATAGAAAGTAATGACTTTCCTCCAAAGGAAGGCATTAATCACTCAATTATAGAAAATTAGATTGTGAACATTTATGAAAAGGACAATAAGTTTGAGTAGTAAACAGAAATTACCCAGATTGAAAAGAAAGCTTTCATAAAATAAAACATTTCTGAATGTTAATTTGGTAATAGCAAATTGATTGAGGCATGAAAAAAGTAATATAATCTGAAGCAGAAAGCAGCTAAAGCATTATCATATTCATTAAAATCAGAGTGAGAATTGGCATAGAGAAGTGACATTTAGAGATTTATAATAAGAGAAAGTGTATTATTCTTTTTAATGATTTATTTTCTTTAATCTTACAAATGCTACATTTTATTAAAATATCTATGTTTAAATAGAGCATATATGCATAATCTGTGAATTTCTACTTCAGAAAATCAATACCATGATGCTTTCATTCTGGCTTCACGGTCGAAGCCTGTTGTGAATGTTAATTTTATGTAACATGGAAGTCTTTGTGAAGAGAAACACACAAAAAAAGACAGGATTTTGTCTCATATTTACCATGACATAGCTTTACTACTAGAATTGTTTATTTTTAATAACAAATACAGTAATTTTTTCTTTTAAAATATCTCATGGACAAGTGGGTGAAGTGAAAGGAATGCTTTTATGTACATATATTTCCAAGTGCATCTCATATCTTCCTGCAACACAATTTACTAGGCCAGTTTCCCCATGGTTCCCATTGCATAATATTTACCTTACCTTTACAACTTATCTGTTACTACTATCTTGATTGTAATGCTTTCCTATTTTTTTGCTTAATTTATCTCCATTTACAACATACAAATCAAACTCTAAACTCAAGATATTCCCTGGCCTTCTTACTTAAATTGACCAATTCCTTTTCGTTGTATTCCAAAGGAATTTTTTTATACTAAATTACTAAATGAATACATAATGGATCTCAATTTTTTGAGAGCAAGATTGATATTTTCTATTGTAGATAGTCTTAAAAAACTCCTTCCATTTTTAGTTATTCATATTGATAACAGACATGAGGTAGTACAAATGCAAAGGAGAATGTACCAGAATCACCTGTTCATGTATATTGTCTTTTCATTAACAGACCAGCTCTTCACCACTCAGAAAATTGTCTGGCATATAGTAGGTGCTGATAAATATTTATTGCTTGGCATCATCCTCTAATCCCTTTAGTTCCCCTGAAATTCATTAAAGGCCAGTTCTCCAAATATTCTACTTGCCATAACACTGAGATGTCTCAAAATTTTTCTCTTTGTATTCTTCATTCCAGAATATTTTTCATATCTTATTCTGTGGCTAAATGCCAAAGATTAATTTCAGACACTCACTTACTTAAATATGTAAGTACTCTGAAATATTTATCAATTGTAAAATGGTTCATTCCAGATAAAAGCAAACCAAAATCTCCAGGTAGACTGTACCCTCGGAAAAGAATTCAATTTGATATGTTTTAAAATAAAAATGCTTTCTTAATACAAACTGAAGGAAGCTGCAGTGGTCTTTTACTTAACGAGAATATGTTGATGAAAATATTGAAGATAAAGTACTGATTTTCAACTTGTGAGTTGATTTTCCACTTGGGTTACCTCCTCCAAAGAAAAGGGGAAGGAGTTTACTAGATTCTCCTGAGTTAAACATTCTAATTTATCATAAAAGGGTGTTACTTTGACAAATTATGACACACTGATATAGTACAGATAATACAATTTTAGAATCAGATCATTTTTACCCATGAAAATCCTGTATCTGCCCTTTAATTGCTAACTGTCTTTTTGGGGACAAGCCATGTCATTTCTGTGCCTCCAAATCCTCATTAAAAAAATGACCATATTCATTTTTCCTATGTTTGTGGTTTGATAAAACTGCCAGAATGCAATATTCAAGAAATGGGCTGGCTTTTATGATGGGGATTTATTAACTTACAATTTACAGTTCCTAGGCTGTGAAAATGTCATCAACAGGATGACACCTCAACTCTGAAGACAGGCTGCTGGCGTCTGGGACACCTCCACAGCACGGGGAGGCACATCGAGGGCATCTGCTTGTCCTTCTTACCTGGTTCCATTGTTTTTAGTTTCTGATTCTAGTGGTTTCTTCTCCAAGCTTCTATGGGTGTTCTCTGAATCATCTTTCAGCCTCTGTATGTGCTTTATCTTCTTTATTAAGGATGCCAGTAAGGGGATTAAGATCCACCTTGAAAAAAAGAAAAAACACTTTGAATAAAGTGGGTCAAATCTCAATTTAAATAACTAATCAAAAGGTCCCACCTATATTAGTCTGCACCCACAGGAAGGGGCTAAAGATAATGGCATTTTCTGGGGTACATAACAGCTTCAAACCACCTCACCTATATATGATCATTATAAGGAAATTAGCTTAGATATTTGGCACTTAGAATAGTCAGGTGAATATTAATTTCTTCCTACAACCTAAACCATCATCTCCTTTAACAACAAACACATGTTGAGCACTTACTATGTATTAGGTCTTCGCTAGGCCATGGGGATACAAATACTAAGACCTAGCTCTCAACCTTGTAAGATGATCACGTAGATTCTCAGAAATATTTCTGATTTCTATCCTTTCTGCCACACTATGATAATGACTACCTGTGCTCAGTAGCAAATTATGCATACTTAGATTATAATACTTGTCATATTATTTGGCAAACATATATTTGCTTTTCTGTAACCTTTTCTAAATCATGAATGTTTTAAAAAGTTGGAAATGTGTCTTACTACACAAGTATTTCTAGAAATTTGTATTAGAGGACACATAGCGCCAACATCATAAAGTCAAAGTGTTCAATGAATGAAGGGATAAATCAACATTTATGTCATCTGAACTTTATTGCTTCCAATATAATGATTCTTTTAATAGGCTGTCAATAATGTTAATTTTATTTTCTATTGCTTTCTATTTTTTTTTTCAATTCTTACTGCTATTTATCACTTGAAAAAAATATATCTCAACGTTTTTGAAAATCCCTTACGTCTGAAATTAAAATGTTTACTCTTAAAATGAATCTCATTTTTCTCTTGTCTGTTTCCTGGGCATTTTCTCACATACCACCTTCAAAGTTTAAGGTCGTATGTTCCACTTAATAGCAATTTGAAAAAATATATGACTTTTTTGTCTTTAACATAGCCCTAAAAAGTAAGAAATTATCAATCCATGAAATGAAACTGCTAAAAAAAAAAAAAGAAACTGATATTGGATATTATGCCTATTGGATAGGCAGAATAATAACCACCCCAAATATGCCCATGTCTTTAAGCCAGAAACCTGTGATAATGTTACTTTATGTGGAGAAAAAGACTTTGAAAATATGATTAGATTAAGGGCCTTGAAATGGGCAGACAATACTGGATTATAGGAGTGGGTCCCATCTCACCATGTGAATACTTATAAATGGAGATGCTCTCCAAGCTGTGGTAAGAGAAAGAAGTGAGGACCAAAACAGGTCTTTGAGAGATGCTATCTTGTTGCGGGAAAGTGTCACAAGCCATACAATACAGACAAGCCATACAATACAGACAAAGCCTAGACTCTGGAAAGAGCAAGGAAATGAATAATTCCTGAAAGGAGCACAGCTCTGACAAAATCTTGACTTGAGCCCAGTTAAGACACGTTTTGGATCTCTGACCAACAGGATTGTAAGATTATAAATCGATCTCATTTTAAGCTACTAAGATTTTTGGAAATGTATTATGGCGGCAATTAAAAAAAAACTAATATCCTTAGCAATACTCAATTTCTAATTAATTGCTATTCCACACACATGCAAATGAAATTTGAGCCTCAGCAAAAATAAAAATGCAATGTGAAATAGAATTTTAGGGTTACACATTAATGGTTAAACTCTAAATCCACAAATGTCACTGAAATTCCATATTTTAATGAATAATTATTGAATTTTTTTTTAAATCTTTGAATAAAAATTCCTACATGGAGTTGATCTAACCATGCTTTCTTGATGGTGGTGTTCCTCTTACTGGAGAGACACTAATTGTTTGGACACACAAGCCAATAAAATATTAAATTTGATTAAAATGTCATTACTGAAAGTTACTGATATTGTAAGAAAAATGTAAGTATCCTGTATTCAAGTAGATATTTTAAATGTGTGATTTATTACATGGTTAATGAACTTTTAATTAAGGCTTAATCTTTAATTCATTTATATTATGTATATTATGGTTTAACGGTATAAACCCTAAAAGAAAATTTAGTTCACTGATATTGGAAAACTTTTAAGATAATACCAGCACTAATAGAAAATTTCATCTCAGTAAACAAAATCAACATATAGCACATAAAATTATCTCCCAGCAAATTGATATTTCCTGTTTTGACTTCCCTATTATTTCTGAAACATTTAAAAGCTTAGTGTAGCTCATGCAGTACATTTGATTCTGAATGTTAAATTCAAATTTTTCAGTATTAATTTTTCCCAATAAAGAAGAAAAACAAAATATATTAAATATAAAACACATGACACTATTTGACCTGTTTCCATGGCCACATTTTTTACTTCCCCAGTTCTCCACTAATAGATAGTCCCATACAGAATATCAACATATTTTCTGGGTCGTTGTTAAGGGTAAATTTTTGTTTAAATGAAAGTTCTATTGGACAACTGAATTTTTGGCCAAGTTACTTAATCAACATCATATTCCATTCATATATGCAATAAAAACCTTTCAACTTAACTAGCGAATGAAGTAAATAAAAGCTTATATATAAATTATTAACAGCCCTAAAGTCTTCAAAAATAATTTTTGCTTTTATTGGAGGATGAAATAAATTAGAGGATGAAAGCAA